>PVIH01006408.1:69157-111709 GCA_004025045.1 Sigmodon hispidus
TTTTTTTCCATCCCTGTATATCCTTATTCAAGGTCCCTTCCCCCTCCCACCACATCAGGTCATTTTTCTTCTCCGCAACTCCCCATCCCCTCCCTGGGCAGGGAGCAGACAGTCCTATGGTCCCACTGACCCAATAATGTTTGGATCAGTCTCCACTCCTGGCCAAATCCAGTTTTGTCCATCCTCCCACAAGAGTGAGTCAGGTGTTCCTATAGTTGGAGTGGGGTTCGAAGGGTCAGTCCAGGGTGCTTCTAATCCCAAGCTGTTCAGTAGTTGTGGTTTGCTGCTTGGGCATGCTTGGCTTTTTTTCTTGTTTGTTTGTTTAGAGACCACTAATGAGTGAGTACATCCCCTGCTTATCTTTCTTTATTTTTTTTCTTTTCATTAATTTAGAAGCAGCATTAGTATTCATATTTCTGGAAACTGTGATATATGAAGAATTGTAAGGATTGGCCAGTCCTTTGGCTTTGTGAATTTTATGTCCCATTTTGGAAATAAAGTCTTCATGAACATAAAAATTAGCAAGGGTTGGTGAGTTCCAATGTTAAATGCAGTGATTTATCACCTCAGTTTGATGTTTGGAATCTTCCACAGAATTTATTCCTGCTATATATGTTAGCAACACAATTATTGATTCTATTAATTTTGTTCTGCCCAATTTTTTTCTTCTTTCTGTTGGTAGAAACTTACATTATTTTAGAGACATTGACTACTTAAAAGGCCTACTGAAAGCTATTTCTAGTCAATGATATACAAAGAGTCCTTAATTATCTAGTACACTCCCCTATAAAATATATTTCTATCTCAAATAGCCAGACTACTAGAATAATGTAGACTGATGGGGACAAAAGTGCTCATATCCAAAACAGGAGGATACAAAGGCATGCCTATGTGTCTCAGAGAAAAATGTTTTCTTAGAATCATTAAGCCATAACCATTTTATTTTCTGAGCTTTCTAGAGAAAACTCAGTAGATATTTGAAAATAACTTTCACTGAACACTATACCCTTTGCGTATAAAATTTTGTAACCATTTTGAATTTGAAACTTCTATTGTGTAGAGGTTATTTTAAGATTCATGAAGTAAATGAAACTTTCATGACCCAAGAAGTAAAACAGAAAATCTCATGATTCCAGGAAAGCTGAAATTTGTGAGATTCACTAGATTCTTCCTCTAGAATATTGAATGAAATAATTGGTTGGGAAATGCAAACTCCTGACAAGCAGACCTGCTAGCAGGAGACTATCATAATGGACTCATTCGCCTACTGACAACTCAGTCAGGCAGCTACAGGGTTAACGTTTTCATGGATAGTAATTTAAGACAGATGGACATTTCCAATATGTGGCTACCTTTGAGTCATCCATGCTTCAGTAAGTAAACACTCACCCATACTTCTATAAGTCATCCTAATGATCTCAGCAGTTGGCCAAGTTAGACTTTAGGGAATCAAGTCTTGAGGCTTTTATTGGTGTTCTAAGATGTGTAGACCTTTGATTGCAGCTATCAATGTAGCAAAAGTTCCACAGAAAACACATTAACTCTGAATTTTAACTTGTCAATAAGCTTTGTATTTAGCAGACATCATCTATACTGGATTTTTTAGCAGGATTCTTTTTTCCTTTGCTCATTAAGGCTACTACCATTTTCAAGGATGATGTGAATGTGTAAAGTTGATTATTTTATTGACCTAGAAATATACAGGTAGTTCTCTATAAACATGTGCACTCAGATTTCAATATGCCTTACTTGTATATGTTGTTTGCATACTAACAATTAGGTCAAAATTTCTGTATTGACACCTCAAATTTTTATTTTATATATCAAAATATAAATTTAATCAGATATTGTTGATATAATATCCCCTATAGTCAAAATACACAGACAAACACCTGATAATTGAGTAGGATTTTTTTAGGTTAATTTTGCAACTTTCAATGTAAAGGAATTAATACTCTTTATAGGTTTCCTTCGCTTTCCTCAGAAATTCATACCTGTCAGATTTTACTCTTGATCTTTCATTTCTTGAGGCTATTTAGTGTTGGCATATGTGCTGACTATCTGGTTCCTTGGGGTTTGGTTTCATCTATTCCACAAAGTGTTCTAAGAAGTTCGACATGCTCCCAGGATCATTTATCTAAAGGGAGTTAAACAAAGGCAATGCAAGAGTTTTATTATATGCCATCTAAAAAGAAAATTAATTCTGCCTCAGGTCTCAAATGTAAACGAGAGCTCCATTGAGTAATGAAGCCTTTTCTGAATGGCCTAATTGAAAGAAGGTGCAAGACATACTTAGATATTTCAGACTGAAGATGAACTTTGTCTGAATGGTTGAATTTAATATCTGAGCTTTATCAAAATTTTTAGCCAAACAGCATTTTACTTCTTGTTTGCATAGCTATGATGTATTTCACTGGGCTTATAAGATGACCTTTTATCACTTCAGAATGTGACAGTGATAATAGATTGTATAGATATGAACATCGAAGTACAGGGTGGCACAAAAAGATTCCACAAGATCAATCATGGATGACTAAAAACTGCACCATTTCTTTGTTACTCATTTGTTTCAGATAATTTCTGTCAAGACCCTGTGTTGTCAAATGACCTTTATTTCCTGCATGAGAAAAAATTACATTTTACAAATGTCTATATGTATTAAACAAATAAAACGACCCATTAAAATGGGACTTCCAGAAAACCTATATTATATGAATGCAAAATATTTTCTTGCCATCATTACTTTGCACAGATATCAATAAAAAGTCTACATTTTGGCAGTTAGTATCAAACTTTACACAGCAAAGGTAGCCAGCATTTTGTCCGAGCAGGTTCACTGTATATGATCTAGGGCACATGGATAATATTATCTAGGAAAACACAAATATTGAGTCAATGTCTTGAGCTCTGCATTATACAGGCTAAAAAGTAGTTTAACTGCATAAACTGTTCCTAGAAAGAATGTTTCACTCCGAACATAACAGCTAACATTCCATTATTAATATAAATAAATGAGAAGAAAGAGAGAAGCCTGATGATTGCTATGGTAAAATATTGAATAGCCCTGGGATTATGGGTTGAAGCTGAGTGTAGTAACTGGCTGGAAATGTAGACATTTTGTCCAGTAAATATTATGAGAGCATACACTGACCAATCAGTGCCCTCTCAAAATATGTTTGTTTGTCTCCTGGGGAACCACATCTTTGTATATTTCTGCCTTTAAAAAAAAAAAAAAAAGATTTGGAATAAATGCTACCTGAATTTTAAAGTAAGTTTGAGACATTTTCCTTACTGAAAAATTCATGTTTCATCAGCTTATGATAATTTATAGATTGAAAGATTCAGAGATAGCCTTCTGCTCCTTAACCGATCAAGCTTCTGACTGCACATTGGTATAACAAGCCCCTGAATAGTTATCTCTCACCTGGACTGGGTATTGGTTTCCCTTAATGATAATCACATTCTAGTTTGATCTCCAGAAAAATATTTACAAATGACATGTATCTGCTAACTTTTAAAATAAATGAATAAATTATATTCTATGTTTCATGATGCTTAAATATTAGTCATAATTTATAAGAGAAAATTTCTAAAATAGATATGTGAATCATCACTACAAACTAGTTTTTAAATTAGTTTATATATCGCAGTTTATTTTAAAAAGCAATGGAGATTATCTTTCTCTAAGTGCCAATTTTTTGCATAAACTGAGTCAGGAGCAGATGTTCCCCTAATGCTGATTACATTGCTCATGTTTACACATATGAGCACAGGTGCTTCCAGACAGAAAATAAAGATGCAGACATAGATATACCAAATAATCAACTCTATCAGATCAGGGTTGGATACACAGAATAATCAACCCTGTCAGATCAGGGCAGGACATTTCCTTCGTAGATACAAATTTTTTTTGCCTATAGAATTCCACTTGCTTGCTGGTGACTCACCTGTTAGTGTGAAGTCTGATTTTTGTGACATCCTCAAATCAAAAGAAGAAAAATAAAATGTGGGTGAAAATATTGTACATTTATATTTTTTACCTTCCAAAAGTGTACACTATTCATGGAGTAAATGGCACAGCCTTAAAATGGTTTAGGGGAAAAAAAGCTGTGATTAATTCATATCATTATTTACTTAATAAATGCAAATGAAGAATATGTTGAGCTACCGTTTTAAATTTTGGGCCTCTAAATACATAAGAAACCGACAGTAACACAAGTTGAAATGTTTGTCAGTCATGCATGTATGATCTGCTAAGATTTTTGTATGAGGAATAAATAAGCATTTACCCACATACTATAAAATGAGAACATTTTAATAACATTCAGCAAACTCATATAAAGAAAATAAAATATTTGAAGGAAATAACTTTTATTCAACAATAATAATTCTTTGGAAAACCAAGAACCATTACAAGGCATTGCCCATCTGCACATGTCACACAAATGTATATGATTTTAAGAAACTTGTCTAACTGTGTCATAAATGTATATGCTTAGATGTGCTGCATTAAAAAGCAGAAGATATTCTAAAATGTGTACAAGTTTCATGCACAAAGGAAGTCTCTCCATCAAAAACAGAGCATGCTAATATTTCAAATTATTGATACAATACAGACACAACATTTTAAAAACTGACCCTGGCTTTTATAATCAAACATTTCCAAATGCTTTCTTTTTCTCATAAAGCACATTTTAAAAAGGCGACAAAGAAAGAGAGAGAAGGAGAATACAATAATGGCTGCATTTTGCTACTCTAAACAAAACCATGTCAATTTCTCAAGTCATGAAAATTCATCATACTTATGGCTGCAAGATGACTGGAATTCCATCAGAGAAATGTTCTTATTTTCTTGTGACATTTATGCCTTCCAAACCTCAAGAAGGTATTGTTTTTCTTGGACATGAGAAACTACTAAATCTTCATTTTATTATTTGTTCCATCTCACATATGATAATAATAAATGAATATTCATAGCTAGCATCTGAACAGGGTAAGCAATGGTCCTTGGGTTCATCTGAGGAGGGGAATGGGAGAAAAGAAAGGAAAGAGTCTCAGACTGGGGTCAATACTGTCTAGAGGGTTGATGATCAAAGCTAATATGTTTACTACTATCCCAGCTCCTCACTGCAGTAAAATGGGGAGGCAGAAAACAAGTCAGTCAAGTTCATCAGACAATAAAGTTGCTGGGACCTCAGAGCAACTCTAGTTCTGCTTTTGCAGGGTACATTTTACATGTCAGTAGCTAACACACTTGACCATAGCTTTACAAACTTCTGATTTGGTTCTCTCCTTTCTGCCCCAAGAGCCCTGGTTGCTGTACATTACTGGCCTGGTTAAGCATGACCCTAACAGGAAATAAAAGCTACTTTGGCTCTACCTAGTCACTGACAAGAAGCCAGATTAGTGGATTTGAAATCATCAGTTGTCAGAGGCAAATATTTATTCTAGAATGGGATATAAGCATTCCAAATAAATTATAGCTTTTTCTAACAGTGGTAGATTTTTTTCATGTAAGGTCAGAATATTTGTATGGCAGAAGCATATGCTTTTGAGCTCACACTTTTTTTTTTGAAAATGAGAGCATCATCTTCAGAAAAATCAGAGTTAGGAGAACACAAGTTGCTAAAGTTAACTAGAAATATCAGAGCATGTATCCTGAATAAATCACTCTCCCTATGGTGGCATGCCTTACTCAGGTTGATACAAGGAGGAAGGATGGGTCGGCCTCAACTCTGTAGGGTAGACTGTGCTGACTACTCAAAAAGAGACCTTACCCCCTTTGAGGAGTAGCTAAGACATAAGGTTTGAGTAAGGGAGGTGATGGGGGAAAGGGAGGGAGGGGAAACAGTGAAATGCATGTTAAAAAAATTTATTAATGAAAAGAAGAAATATTAGAGCAGAACCTAAGTATTGTATCCAACTCTTTGAGTATAAAGACATATTTCCAAGAACATTTTATTATTTCTGGAATTGTTCTCCAGAAAAAATATCAGGGTTGGGGTGACATGTTATACCTGTCTATAGGAATTATCACTGATCAAGGAGCAAAATTTTTCTCAAGGAGTTGGAGTTTGCATCTGTAATTGTCAAGACCAGACACCAGTGGATCAATAGCCAGAGAAGGAATTAGACATATCACAAAGACGAAGCCCATTAGCTCTTCCTCAAAAAAAAATATATTTAAAAAAAAACACCAAAGGAGCATATTGCAAAAATAGTTTTGTGCTCTTTACATGTAAATTGTATGTATTTTTAGGCTTACAATTCAACATTTACCTTAAGGTAACTAGAAAAATATTTAAATATTTCAAAATATTGATTAATTTAATGTAAATAAATTTAAATAAATATAATTTTAACACATATAAAGTTGTTATTATTTATTTTAATGTCCCAGATATCTGTAAGACAATTGATTATCTTGCTTGCATGTCCTAGCTCTGTTCACACCTTGGAATACTTTGTGCAAGCCAAGAAATTTGGAATTAAGGTAATACTTTTTTTGCCTCACAAATGACAAATCCCAAGGAGGAAGCCACTTAAGACTGAAACTTCTCAGTCTTCTATCACTAACTTTAGAAACCATGGGCAACCCTTGAGAGGAGCATACCTGCAGAGGTGATAATCTCTGCCATAGGAGACCTATTACACTTAAACTCTCCAAAACCACATCAGCCCAAAGAGAAAGGGTTGGAATAGATTCACAGTTTCATGCCATTATGTTCTCCAATTTGTAAATTCCTCAGTTTTAACATTCACTCAATCAATTGAAATCAACTGAAATCAAACTGACAAATAGGTATTTAATTACTGACCATTTTCTAAGTAAAATAGGAAGATATTTATAACTTCTGAATCTATAACAGGAAGTATGTTCAAGAGAAATTAGAACAAAAATAACCTTCCTCTTTTAAAATAAAATTAAAATTATTATAGTGTATTTCTGAGATAATTATAAAAATACCAATCTAAATAGCTTACTGTAGTTAAAAAGCTTCTGGCCCAGATTTTCCAACTTAGTCCTGTGGTTCAGCCCCACTCACAGCCCCACTGCAGATTTTAGCAATAAATAATCACACAAAGGCTTTAATTAATTTGACGCTATTTGACCTCTGGCTTAGACATATTTCTGTCTAGCTCTGTCATCTTATCTTAACCTATTTCCATTAATTTGTTTAGTTAGCTTGGTACCTTTTCTCAGAGTAGCATTTCAACTTCTTTCCTCTGTGTCTGCTGGCATCTCATCTTGGTGTCTCCCTGGCATCTCTGGTGGTATTTCTGCTTTGCTCTTCCTGTTCCCAGAGTTTTCTTACTTTTCTTCCTGTCTGCCTTCTGACCAATCAGCTTTTTATTAAACCACTAGGAGGGGCAAATCTCACTACAGTTTCTAGTGCATTAAAATTTATTGTTTGAGTTTCTTTGTTTGGGGGGTTGTTTCTCTCTGATTTCTTTTATTTTTCAGATTACAGTATAACCACATCATTTCCTTCATCTCTTTCTTCCATCTAAATTTTTCCATGTGTTCCTCCTTACTTTCCTTGTAATCATTTTTTTATCAGTTATTATTAGTGGAAAACAATTGTCTTCTTCCCTGTAGGAGATCATTTTTCTCTTTAGTGTTCCTCAGTCTCCTGCAGTCTCTGTGGAGTGCTGCAGCTTTGCTGTCCTTTCCCATCCTATTTGTCATACTTACAGTTCTTGCCCAGCTCATGTTTAGATAGGCATGTTAGGGAGGCATTATGGCTTTAGCTTCTGACCTAACTAGTGGACACAATCTCATAGCAAATTCTTTGATCTTCTAGCTCTGATAACCTTTCTTTCTATCCCTACACATTTTCCCCCAAATCTTGGGTGTTTAAGTTATATTATAGATGTATTCATTGAGGATAACCTCTATCACTTTGCATTTTGATTTGTTTTATTAAATGTTCTTCATTTGTTCCACAGAAAAAAAAATCATGATGGTGAGTGAAGACTACAGTTTTCCAAGGGATTAAGAAAAGATTTTTAGAATGTCATTAGTGACTATGCTGATTTACTAAAGGGTTGGTTGTAGATTTTATTCCAAGATCCACTATTTTACTACCCTGGGTACTTGTATAGGTTTCTAGTTGCAAGAATGATTTCCACACTGTTGAAAACGTCTTAAGTTCAATTATAGAGTTGTTGGCTACTAGCAAGGTCCATGTGCCATTACTATACCTTTGGGATTCTGGTACCATGTTGATCATTAATATGTTTCAAAAGCATCATAGCTGTGTAAAACTGTCAGTTTCCTCCCTCATTTAGGAGGTTACATGATATCTTCTAGTACCATGAAATCTAGTCCTCAAGGAGAAGGCATTCACATCTCTCTTAGATCACTTGGGTCCTGGTATTTCCCATTCTATTTCTTCCCCATTCTCCTACTCTAGCAAGTTTTCCTTTCTGGTTTCCTAGTTTCTATAATTCCTCCAGCCTACATACTCATATCTGAGGACTGGAGGTAGGAGACTAAATGAAAACGACCATGCAACATATGACTTTCTAGCTCAGAGTTACCACATTCAATATGACCTTTTCTAGTTCCATTCATGTACAAGCAAAGTTTATTATTTTATTTTTTCTTCATGGTTGAACAGTTTTCCTTAGTGTATATGTGCTACATTTTTATTATCTATTAGCTTGTTTAAAAAAATTTAAGCTAATAGAGATGTAATATACATGTCTGAACCAATGTATGTAGAGTCATGGATCTTGTCCTTCAGAGATATGCTAAAGAGTTGTGTATGTAAATAATATGGTAGACTAATATTTTGCTTTCATACAATTCTCTATACTGGTTTTCAATAGTTGCTGCAATATTTATTTTTTCAATAGAATATGAATTCAATATCATCAGTATGGTATTATTCCACATGGCAAGAAATATTTACTTTTTATAATATGTGGATGTGTGCTTGGCATTTACTAAGTGTTTTCTGTAACAACATCTAAAACGCAAAACTTAGACTTATGGTGTTATTTATTACAGGTACCCACTGTGTTTCTTATAATTCATCCAAGCTAAAATTTGGGTCATGTTCATTTTCTGTCTTTTCTTATTTTTTTCACACAAATTACTCAGACTCTTGTCACATTATTCTTTCAAATAATGCCTAGTCCTGTCAACTCTCTAATTATTATAGTTCCTGAATTAATTGATATTCCCATCATGTCTGGCCTCTACTCCTATCTTAAACTTTCTACATTTCAATTTTGACTTTCTCCCCCATAAAAAGTAGAGTGAGCTAATTTGCTACATGCAAATTTGATCATGTCACACTCATGATTAAAGTCATTTTCTGCTTTCTCATTAGTGCTAAAATCAAGTAAACGTCAGAAATGAAAGAGCAATCTCAGCCTTTATTATTTTCATTCTCTATATTGACATTCATGAGAAATTATTTGACATAACTTGAAAGTTCCAGTGTTGTCAAGATCTTAAGATTATACATCTAGTTACTGATTAGTTCATGTCCATTCTTCTCTTTCCACTTATTAAAGCCAAGTGTCTAATTTAGAAAAAAATAGAGTGACTCTATATTTAAATTTACTAGGACCTTTGCTGGGTTATGTCTTTTATTTCAGCTTAACAATAAAATATTGTGTCCATTCATTAACTAGTAATTCTGTTAGATAAATATAACAGTCTCTAAAACCTGACTTGAATTACCTGGGAATGAGCACATCCCATTGTGGTAGTTTGAATGATAATGGTCCCTATAGGCTCATACATTTATTTTAGTGCCTTGTCCTCATTTTGTGAAGGTTTTGAGGGAGAATGAGAAGTTATGGACTTGTATGACAATGTGTGTCACTGGGTCTTGGATATTTTGGTTTCAGAAGCTTATTCATTCCCCAGTTCTCACTCTTTAGTTTTCTATAACTGTATTTCTCTGTCTCTAACTCTCTGTGAATGTCTCTTTGTCTCTCTCTGTGTCTCTCTATGTCTTTCTTTATAAAATGCTTTGATCATGATAGTAGAAAAGTAAATAAAACAGAAGTTGGTACTAGGAAGAGAGTGAGCCGTTGCTGTGAAAGGCCTGACTATGCTATTTCTTGTAGAAATATGGAAGACTTTGAGATTTGGGCTAGAAAAGAAGTTGAATGCTATAAGTAGGACTGCCTATGCCATTCTTGGAGTAGCTTGGAAAACATTAGTGCTGGAGAAATATTGAAGTTGGATGCCCAGCCCAAGAGGTTTCAGCAGAGATTATTGTTTTGATATTTTGGCAAAGAACATTGTTTTTTCTAAGAATTTTTCTGACATTAAATTGAAGAGTCAAACAGTCAGCAGAATTGGAGGAACAGTTCCCATTTTGTTCCAGCTTTAATGTCCTAAATGACAGGATTGGGATTGTGAAATCTTTACTTCCTTAAAGAAGGTTACTGAAGCTAGGTATGAAAGGGAAGTCCCTGCATAGAGGCCTCAAGAATGCATTAGGTGAAGCTTTGAAAATAAAGCCCAGATTGTATTGAAGGACCAAAGACGTTGGAAAAAAACCATGCAATGAAATATCTCCCAGGAAAGCTGTGTGATTGGAGTGGCTACTGCACTAAAGAGAAAAGTGTGCTACCCTTAGTAAATCTGGACTGGCAGTACAATCTAAATCCCTTGACCTCAGACTGTGTGCTGGATATGTCAACTTGACACAAGCTAAGTCAGCTAAGAGAATAAAATTTCAACTAAGATAATGCTTTATAAAATCAAGCTGTAGGCAAGCTTGTAGGTCATTTTTGTAATTAGGGCTCAGCCCATTGTGAATGGCTCCATGCTAGTCTGGTGGACCTGGGTTGTTTAAGAATAAATATGAAACAAGCTATGAAGATCAAACCAATAAGCAGCACTCCTCCATGGCCATTATATCAAGTCCTGTCACCAGGTTCCTAACCTTTTTGAGTTCCTGTCCTGACTTACATTAATGATGAACAGTAATATAGAAGTATAAGCCAAATAAATCCTTTCCTACCCAAGTCACTTTAATCATGATGTTTTATTACAGCAATAGTAACCTTCACTGATAAAGACATAGAGCCAGGGAATGAACTTGCCCTTGTCTCTCTCTCTTGCTTTAGCACAGTATTTCCTCACTGTACTCCTACTCTTACCTATGAGAAGAGTGATTCATATTCTGTGTCATTGTTTATTAGAAGTATATGATTTACTTTCTAGTTTTACAGGACGTTACAATTAGGAGACTGCCTAGAGTCCCAAAAGACTCTTTGGACTTTTAAATTGTGTTGAGACTGTAAAGAGTATGAGGAGTTTTTAAACTGATCTACATGCATTTTTTCATTATCATATGACCATAAACTTATGAGGACTAGGTGGTGGGATGTTGTGGTTGAAAAGATAATGGGCCCCGTAGGTACATATATTTAAATTCTTGGTACCCAGTTGGTAGAAGCATTTGAGAAGGTTAGGACATGTGGTTTTGTTGTAGGAACTATGCCAAAGAGTGGGCTTGGAAGTTTCAAGAGCCCACACTTTTCCAGTTCATTTTCTCTCTCTTACTGCTGTTACTTGGCGGTCAGCCGCTGGGACTCGTAGCCACAAATGATGGAGTCTACTGTTGAAACTGGAATGCTTTATTCACCAATATCATCCCTTGTGCTCTTTTTAGAGTCTCTAATCCTGTCAAATCTCTAATTTTTTACATGAATACATCAGTCCTGCACTTTGTATTGCAACTGAGGCTAGACCTTAACCATTGGGCTCACCCAGTAAGTCTTTAGGGACCCTAGGCTGCCACACAGTCCCAAGACTCAGGTGTCCTCCATGACCTCTTCATTTTTTCAAAACCTGGATGGCTCCTACATATTACCAAATTCATCGATGAGCACAAGCTACAGACTTCCCATTCCCAAGATCACAGCCTCTACTTCATGAACATGAAGAAATACTCCTCCCCGCAAAAGACTCCTTCAATGATGCTAATGTCCTTTAAATCACAAATGATTCACTGACCCAAGGTAACCAGTATCTATTTTTCCAGCAAAACAAGCTGCTTCCTATAGTCTATTGTTAATCACAACAACAAATGATCAAATACTACAAATTACTAATTCAAAATATCACACAAAAGACTCTCAAACTTTCCTCTGGAATGTCAAAAGTCAAGATTTAATCATCTGCACTGCTCCCTGCATCATCTTACAGGTTCCCACAACAGCATATTAAACTCTTAAAACACAATGGCTTACCTAGCCCAAAGTATCAAAATCTTTTTTTTTTTCATTCTCGAAGTTTGGAGGATCCCTGATCATGAAAAAATTCCTGATATTGGACATTGAGTTATTTACACTGTTGAGGTTTTGTTTTTTTGTTTTGCTTTGTTTAAATTTGACAGTGCACTGGTTTATATCTTGTGAAATAGAAATATACCTATTTTTTTATTTTTTATTTTTTTAAACAGCAGGCCACAATGGAGTAATTGAGTGAGTTTAAACAAAAGATAAATGACAGATTTTGGAATTTTATAAAGGATATTGATTTTAAAAGAGTGGGTCTATATCTGTATATCTCTATCTATCTATCTATCTACTTATATAGATTACATAGATATTCAATTTATTTCATTTTTGGCAAATTTTTTTTATTTTTCCTTTTATTGAAAATAGATTCTATTCTCATACAAGATATCCTGATTACAATTTCTTCTCCCTCTAGCCCCTCAGTTTCTCCCCAACTCTCCTCTCCTCCTGATCTTTTCTCCTTCTCCCCCTCATTAGAAAAGAATGAGATTCTTAGAGATAACAACCAAATATAAAAAAGTAAAGCATAGTAAAATAAAACAAAAATCATCACATTTAGGCTGGGCAAGGCAACCTAGCAGAAAGAAAAAAGTGCCAAGAGCAGCCAAAAGAATAAGAGACGATTTTTTACACACTTTCAGCAGTCCTGAAAAACACTAAGATGAAAGATAGATATAGAGATAGATAGGACAGAGAGAGAAAGACAGAGACAGAGAGACAGAGAGACAGAACATGTTGTAGACCCAATTAGATACTGAACTTGTTGCTTTTTGCTTGAGTATTTGTGAATTTATATGAAGCTTGCTTACTTGATTCAGAGGGTCTTATTCTGCTGGTGTCCATTCCCTCTAGTTCTTACAAAGACTAAATACTTTTGAAAGACAACTTTTAAAATGTTTGATTTGTATAGCTGTGAGTTTTTCTTTTTTTTTTTTTTTTAAAAAAAAAGTCATGCATTGTATCTCAGTGGGCAGTTTCCCCTTCCTACATTACTCTCCTTACATCCTCCCAAATGCTTCTTTCTACACGAAATCAATTATTCCTCTCTTCTTGCCAGAAAAGAGTGGCCTCCCAGATATATTCACTGAATATGTCACAAAAAAGCCCTGATATTAAGGCTGGAACAAGCAATCCACTATAAGTAAAAGGGTCCCAGAAGCCCTTCTTCCACTATTAGGAGTTCCACAAGAACTTCAATGCACAATCATAACATGCCTGCAGAGGACCTAGGTCAGCCCCATGCACACTGCTGCTTCATTCTTGATGAACCCCTATGAGTCCTGCTTAGTTGATTCTGTGGGGCATTTTCTCTCATGAATGTCACCACTCTGACTCCTATAGTTCTTTTTCCCATTTTGTCAGCATCTCCCATGTTCTGCCTGCTACTTGGCTATAGTTTTCAGCATCTGCTCATATCAGCTGCTGGATAAATCCTCTTTGTGCTAGGCTCCAATCTGTAAATATGACAGGATATCTTAAGAAGCTTTTATTAATTTTTTGCCATTTATCTTTGGTTCTATCCTAGGTCTCAACTGTCTGTCTACACTCTGTTTACTGGCCATCAAGGTAATATGAGTAGTCAGCTAACTCTTACGATACAAATTTAGTGCTGGAACAGTCATTGGCAAGCCATTCCCAGGTGTTCTATGTCATCATTAATTATCACAGAATATTTTGCTGATAGGACAAATTGTAGATCACAGATTTTGTGGCTGTTTTGGTGTTCTAGTTCCACCACTGGAAGCCTTGCTTGATTACAAAAGATGTCCAGTTCAGGCTTCATATCCTCCATTACTAGGAGTCATAGATACTATGGAGTTTCAACTTCCTAAGTTAGCCACTTCTCTCTCTGCATCTGCTTACTCCTGTTCCCATCCGCACCCTCCTCCAGTCCTCTTGTAAAATCTATTTTATCTGTTATTTCCTGGGAGATCTATGTTCCCTAACTTTGATCCCTCTCTAAATCTTTGGATTTTTAACATGATTATCATTTACTTTATGACTAATATTGGATTGTAGGTGATTACATACCATATTTGTTTTTCTGAGTCTGGGTTTCCTCACTTAGGATAATTTTTTTTTCCCTAAATTACTTCTATTTGACGGCAAATTTTAAAATTTCTTTGTCCTTAACACTTGAGACATACTCCTTGTATAAATGTACAACATTTTATTCATCCATTCTTAGATTTCGGGACATCTAGATTATTTCCACTATCTGGCTATTATGAATAAAGTGGCTATTAACATAGATGTACAACTGTCCTTACAATAGGATGGAATGGTTCTTGGGTATCTGACTAAGAGAGATATAGCTAGGTTGTAAGTTAGATCTGTTCCCAGTTTTCTGAGAAACCAACACATTGATTTCCAAGCGGCTGTGCAAGTTTGCATTCTCACCCACAGTGAAGATGTGTTCCTCTTGCTCCACATCCTAAAAATCATAAGCTGTCACTTTTGTTTTTGATCTTAGTCATTTTGACAGACATAAGAGCACTGATTGCTCTTCCAGAGGACCTGAGTTCGATTCCAAGCATTCACATGGCAGCTAACAACTGTCTGTAATTCCAAGATCTGACACCCTTACACAGTTATACATGCAGGCAAAAAAAAAAAAAAAACCCAATTCACATAAATAAAAATAAATATAAAAAATTTTAAAAAGATATCTTGACTTGCACGTTCCTGATAGCTAAAGTTGTTAATTATTTTTTAAGTGTTTCTTGGCCATTTGAGATTGCTCTGTTGAAAATTCACTATTTAGGTTCATATTCCATTTTTAAATTGTATTATTTGGGGGTTTCTGATATCTACTTATTTAATTTCTTTTCATATTTTGGAATTTAGCCCTCTTTTAGATGTGAGCTTGATGGAGATGTTTCCCATTCTCTAGGGTACCATTCATCTTATAGATGATATTTGTTGCTTTAGAGAAAATTTTCATGAGGTCTCATTTATTAATTGTCAGTGTTAATGCTTATGCAATTGATATCGTGTTTTGGAATTTGTCTCCTGTGTAAATGTGTTCAAGATTATCCCACACTTTTCCTTCTATCAGGTTCAGCGTATGTGGTGTTTTTGTTGTCTTGAGTTTTGTACAAGATGATAGTTATGAATCTATTTGCATTCTTCTACATGCAGACACCTACATAGTCTGATGCCGTTTTTGAAGGTGCTTTCTTTTTTTCCATTTTGTATTTCTGATTCCTTATTAATTTATAATTTATGCAAATGTTATGCTGCTTTTATTATCATGTTATTTATATTATTATTATTATTATTATTATTATTATTATAGCTTTGAAGTACAACTTGAAATTAGAAATGGTGGTACCTTTCTATTTTGCAGGGTTGTTTTAGGCATTTTGGTTCTTTTTTTCATATATAGTTGACTATTGTTCTTTCAAGTTCTGTGAACAATTGTGCTAGACCTTGATAGGTATTGTGTCAAATCTGTAGATTGCTTTTGATAATAAGGCAACTTTGCTGTATTACTCCATTAGCATGGGAGTATTCCATTAGCATTCTGTATTCTGATATTATATTTAATTTATTTTTTCAAGAACTTGAAGATTTTGTGAAACAAGACTTTCACTTGTTTAGTTTGAGTTACCACAAGATATTTTATATTCTTTGTGGGTATAGTGAAGTGGGTAATAATGCTTTAGTACACTGTAAATATTTTTTACTTGTATTGGTTACAACAATATTAAGCCTTTGAGTCAATTATCTGAGAAGTGTCTGCTGCGTGTTTGCGAGTTTCTGGCAAGGACAGAAACTTCAGATTATAGTGAAGAGTGGTTGTTTCCTTGATTTCTTTTTCAGTCTATTTGTCACTTGTATATGGGAGGTGTACTGATCTTTCTGAACCTTCCATTCAGACCTTTCACTGAAGGTATTTATCAACTGTAGGAGTTCTCTAATGAAACAATTTTTGGTCCCTTATGAATACTATCATATAATCTGCAAATTAATGAGATTTTTATATCTCCCTTTCCATTTTTTATCCACTTGATCTCCTATTGTTGTCTCACTGCTCCAGCTAAAAAATCAAGTATTATATTGCATAGATATTTAGGGAGTTTACTGCCTTGTCTTTTTAATTTTAGTGAAATTGCTTTATGTTTCTCTCCATTTCTTTTGATATTGGTTATAAGCTTTCTGTAAATTGCTTTTGTTATGTTTAGGTATGTTCTTTGTTTTCCTGTTCTCTTGATGCTTTTATCATGAAGGTGTGCTTTATTTTGTGAAAGTCTGTTTCAGCATCTAATGAAATAATCATGTGAATTTTATTTCTTTCTGTTTCTTTGTATGATGGATTATACTGATTGTGTTTCTTATGATGAACCTTCTTTGAGACTCAGAGATAAAGCCTTCTTGGTCATGGTGGATTATCTATTTGATGTGATCTTGGATTAGTTTTGCCAGTATGTTATTAAATATTTTTGCATCAATGTTCATGATGGAAATTGCCCTGCAATTCTCTTTTTTTTTGTTGTTGAGTTTTTATGTGGTTTGAATATAAGGATGACTGTGAACTCATAAAATGGATTTGATGGTGATTGTTCTGCTTCTATTTTGTGGGTTAATTTGAGGAATATTGGTGTTAACTTCTTTAAAGTGCTTGTAAAATTCTGTGCTCAAATCACCTGGCACTGGTATTATTTGGTTTAGAGACTTTTAATAACTGCTTTTCTTAGGGAATTATAGGCTTATTTAAATTATTTCTCTGACGCTAACCCTAATCTTGATTTAACTTTATCAAGTTGTAATTATCAAAAAATATTTTTGATTTTCCAATATTTTGGAGTACAGTTTTTAAAATTATTTCTCTGACGCTAACCCTAACCCTAATCTTGATTTAACTTTATCAAGTTGTAATTATCAAAAAATATTTTTGATTTTCCAATATTTTGGAGTACAGTTTTTAAAATATGCCTATTGATTCTTTGATTTTCTTCATGAGCTATCGTTATATTTTCCATCTTTTTTCTAATTTTGTTATTTTGGACATTTCTCTCTCTCTTTTATTTGTTTTGGATGTAGAGTTCTCTATCTTATTGAATTTTTAAAGAACCAATCCTTCGTTTCAATATTGTCCTCTTTGTTTCTGTTTTATTGACTTCAGCCTTCAGTGTGACTATTTCATTCTGTCTACTCATTTTGTATGTGTTTGCTTCTTTTTGTTCTAGTGCTTAGAGTTGTGGTATTTAGCTCTTAATGTGAGTTCTATCCAGATTCTTTATGCTATTAGGCACTTAGTGCTATTAACGTTCCTAGCACTGCTTTCATTGTGTCCCATAAGTATGGTTATGCTCTATATTCATTTTTATTGTTACTTAAAAACTCAATGAAACTTTAATTTCTTTATTTCTACTTTGACCCAATGGGCACCGAATAGAGTGTTGTTCAGTTTCCATGTCTTTGTAGGCCTTCTGTGCTTTTTTGTTTTTTAGTTAAAATCCAAGTTTAATCTGTAGTTTATTTGACTTATACTATCTATTAGCACATACATGTATGGATATTCTGTCCATTTGTGAGAGTGGGGGATCCTCCGACTATTAATTCAGAAGGGTCAGTTGTGATTTATGCTTTAGTAATTTTTCTTTCATTCTTGCATTTGTATCATAGATATTAAAAATTTGACATTCCATCTTCACAGATTTCTTTTATTTGATGAGTATAAAGTATTTTCCCCCATCTCCTTTGATTCATTTTAGTTTGATTATTTGTGTGGGATGTTAAAATTGTTACACTAGCTTACTTCTTAAATTCACTTTCTTGGACAAATTCCCAACCCTTTACTCTGAGGTAATATTTGTCTCTGATATTGAGGTGTTTTTTTGTATTCACCAGAGGGTTGGGTCCTGTTTTAACATCAATCAATTCCATTAGTCTGGGTTTTTTTATTGGAGAATTTAACCCATTGACATTGAGAGATATTAGGAAGGAATGATTGTTAATTCTTGTTATGTTGATATTGTCGGTGGTAGTGTTATATGTGTGAGTTTTTTCCTTTTGTTTTGCTAATGTAAAATTATTTCCTATGTTATCATGGGGGTAGTTAACCTTCTTCAGTTGGACTTTTCTTTCTAGTATCTTCTGCAGGTATACCTGTGGATAGATATTATTGAAATTTGACTTTGTCATAACTGTATTGTTTTCTCCATCTATAGTAAATGAAAGTTTTACCGGGTATAGTCTGGGTTCGCATATGTGGTCTTTTGGCGTCTATAGAATATCTGTCCAAGCCCCTTTAAATTTTCTGTTCACCACTGAAAAGTTGGGTATAATTCTTATAGGTCTGCCTATTTCTTGACATTTTTCTGTTTGCAGATTTCAATATTTTTTCTTAATTAATAATTGATGGGTGAAGACTCATCCCATGTTGGGTGGGTGACTCTGGATTTGGCCTCTCTAAGAAATCAGACTAAGAAAGTCATGGAGAATAATCCAGTAAATAGAACCCCTCCATGGCATTGGTATCAGCTACTGCCTCCAGGTAATTTTCATCCTTGAATTTTTGCCATGACATCCATTATTGATGAACTGTGGCCTGGAAGTAAAAGCCCAATACACCCTTTTCTATCAAGATAGCTTTGGCCATAGTGTTTTTTCACAGATATAGTAACTATGATTAATACAGTTCATCATCAAGAGAGGTCATAGAGTAAATCAGTCAGGGCAGAAACCTAGGAGCTCGAACTTATGCAGATGCCATTGAAGAGTTCAGTTTATTTGCTGTTTCTTATGGTTTGTTAGCCTACTTTCTTATTGTGCTAGGAAGGACTAACCCTGGGATATTACTGCCCTTAGAGAGTTGGTCTCTACCATTTATTATTAATCTTAAAGATGCATCACAGTTTTTCCCGCAAGTGTCATTCTTGTGGGAGAATTTTGTCAATAGAAATACATTTTTGTAGACAATCCTAGCTTGTGACAACTTGACAAAATACTAGCAAGTGTACCTCTCATGCTCACAAACTAGATGAATGCTAAAAAGGAATATTGTCAGGGAAATTGATGTGATGACTGCAAAATCCACAGTATTATAGAGTACGAGTGTATATTCATTCATCTTCATGCACCAGCCCCATTTTTAGAACAGGCACCAAATAAATCCATGGGCACTGTGCTTTACTAATTGATTTTTTTTTAAAAAAAAACATATAAATGCAATTTCAAGTGTCTCAATAAATACCTGGTTGTGTAAAAATATTGTCCCCTCTATTTTTATTTTAATACAATTATTTCTATATTTCTGCCTTAATAGCCACTAATGAAATTATTACTACTACACCAATAGTTAAATAATTAAGACCAATTTTAGGTGGCAACAATGATTTATTTTGTATTTTATTTTGAATATAAAAATCTTATTATGAAACTTTTATATTAGCCTTTTGCCCATCTTTTCCCCTCTTTTGGACAACTTTCTTTTCCCTAATAAGGCCATTGGATTTCTACTCATATAACATATTTGTCTTTTAGAGTGTGTTTTACATTGATTAGCATAATTTGTGCTATTATATAAGTAGCAAAATATTTATTGAATAACATATCTCTATCATCCTTCAATTTGTATGTTTGTGTTTATCTCATAATTTTATCCATTAATGTATTAAAAACTTGCCTAATTAAATAATTTGTAAATTATTTTACAAATATACTTGTTATATAGTAGTAGTAGTTTTGAGGATGATGAGGTGTTGTAGTTTTGGTAAATGTATCTTGAAAGGTTCATGTGATATAGTAGTTTCCAGTGGGATGTAAAGTTTTCATATTCTGATGTTAGAAAGTGCTCTACAGGAAATTTCAAGGTGCTACTATTTTCTGCATGATGTTGGCTTCCTTGTCATGGCTGGGTTCCTTACTCTGTCATATGCTTTTCATTGGTGCTGAAATATTGGAAAATTGAACTAGCTACAGTAAGCCCTTATATTTCAGTTGCTTCTAATATTTTTTTCATAATGCAAATAAGATTACTACACATATATTTACTTTGTGTTCAGCTTTCCCTCTGAATTTTTTCTTTTTCATCCCAGTATATCCTTATTCAAGGACCCTTCACATCAGGTCATTTTTTCTTCTCCACAACTCCCCATCCCCTCCCTGGGCAGGGAGCAGACAGTCCCATGGTCCCAATGACCCAATAATGCTTAGATCAGTCTCTACTCCTGGCAAATCCAGTTTTGTCCCACCTCCCTCAAGAGTGAGTCAGGTGTTCCTATAGTTGGAGTGGGATCCGAAGGGTCAGTCCAGGGTGTTTCTGATCCGAAGCTGTTCAGTGATTGTGGTTTGCAGCTTGGGCCTGCTTGGCTTTTGTTCTTGTTTGTTTGTTTAGAGACCACTAATGAGTGAGTACATTCCCTGCTTATCTTTCTGAGCGACAAAGCAAAAACACTTCTTGTATGCCCAGAACTGCAAGGAAAAAGCTGCTGTGTAACATGATGTCAATCATATGCATGCCTCCAATGAATATACCTTCTTAAAACCAATACTGCAATTTGAGGAACCCTTTAAATAAACACTTGAGTAATCTTAGTGGTGGGGTCAAGTATTCAACTGTAACAGCAACTACTTTAGTATCTACATGGAAAATTTAGCCTCAAAAGTCATAAAATTGTTGAGAGATTTTTAATACTGAAAAAAGTAAGTTTCTTAATTTTTAAAATGTTAGGGTTAGGGTTAGCATGTTCACCATGTTCAGCAATATACTTATATTTTATTATGAATAAAGTCATATTTTTTATCAGTGTATATCCTCGTTCAAGCACCCTCCCCCCTCTTCCAGTCACTCTCTCTTCTCCACACCTCCCCATCTCCTACTCAGCATGGGCAGGAGGTCCAAAGGTTCCATTACTGCTCAGTTCAGCATCCACTCCTGGCAGATCCAATTTCCTAACGCCAACATCAAGACTGAGTCAGGTGTTCCTCTAGAGGGAGTGGGATCCAAAGGTGCCACTCCCAGGTGTTTCAGATCCAAAGCTGTTCAGGGGTTGTGGTTTGCAGCTTGGACATGCTTAGATTTTTGCTTTTTTGTTTAGAGTCCACTAATGAGTGAGTACATCCCCTGCTTATCTTTCTGGGTTTGTGATACCTCGCTAAGGAGGATATACTCCAAATCCATCCATTTGCCTGCAAATTTAGGATATCATTATTTCTTACTGCTGAGTAGTACTCCATTGTCCACAGTTTGTTAACCCATTCTTCAGTTGAGGGGCATCTAGGTTGTTTCCAGGTTCTTGCTAGTACACAAAATACTGCTATGAACACAGTTGAACTAATGCCTTTAGAGTGCAAATGTTTTTTGTTAGGGTATACAACCAGAAGTGGTATTGCTGGATCCTTGAGGAGTCCCAGTTTTCTGAGAAACTGCCATACTGCATTCCAGAGTGGCTGAACAAGTTTACACTCTTACCCACAATGGAGGAGTGTTCCCCTTGCTCTAACCCCTCTCTAGCATAGGCTGTCATCTGTGTCTTTTATCTTAGCAAAACTGACAGGTGTAAGGTGGTATCTCAATGTTGTTTTGATTTGCATTTCTCTGATGGCTAAAGATGTTGAGCTTCATCCAAAAAAATGAAGGGATGGTTCAACATACAAAAAACTGTAAATGTCATCCATCATATAAACAAACTGAAGGAAAAAAAAACACATGGTCATATCCTTAGATGCTGATAAAGCCTTTGATGAAATCCAACACTCCTTTATGATAAAAGCCCTGGAGAGATCAGGAATACAGGGAAAATATCTAAATATAATAAAGGCGATTTACAAGAAGCCGACAGTCAACATCAACTTAATGGGGAAAAACTCAAAGCAATCCCATTAAAATCAGGAAGTAGACAAGGATGTCCTTCCCTCCACTTATCTCTATTCAATATAGTTCTCAAAGTTTTAGATAAAGCAATAAGAGAATGAAAGGAGATTAAAGGGATACAAACTAGAAAAGAAGAATCAAAACTATCTCTATTTGCAGATGACAGGATTATATACATAAATGACCCACAAAAATTGTAGCAGGGAACTTCTACAGCTGATAAACACCTTCAGCAATGTAGCAGGATACACGATTAACTCAAAGAAATCAGTAGCCCTTCTATATACTAAAGATAAAAGGCTAGAAAAGAAATAAGGGAAATATCACCCTTCATAATTGCTGCAAATAGAATTAAATACCTTGGAGTAACTATAACCAAAGAAGTAACAGATCTATTTGAAAAAAAATTTAAAACACTGAAGAAAAAAATTGAATAGGATATCAGAAAATGGAAAGATCTCCCATGTTCATGGATAGGTAGGATCCACATAGTAACAATGGCAGTTCTACCAAAAGCAATCTACAGATTCAATGCACTTCCCATCAAAATCCCAATCCAATACTATACAGCACTTGAAAGAAGAATACTAAACTTCATTTGGAATAACAGGAAAGTAAGAATTGCCACAACAATTTTGCTCAACAAAAGAACCTCAGGAGGTATTACTATCCCAGACTTCAAGTTGTACTATAGAGCTAAAGTAATAAAAACAGCCTGGGACTGGCATAAAAACAGACTTGTGGATCAATGGAATAGAATTGAGGATCCAGGCATTAACCCAAAGATGTATGAACACCTGATCTTCAACAATGTGGCCCAAAATATTCAATGGAAAAAAGATAGTAACTTTAACAAATGGTGTTGGCATAGCTGGATGGTAGTGTATGGAAAACTGCAAATAGATCCAAGCTTGTCCCGCTGCACAAAACTCAAATCCAAGTGGACCAAAGACCTCAACATAAACCCAGCCACTTTGAACTTGATAGAAAAGAAAGTGGGAGATACCCTCCAACGAATTGGCACAGGCGACCACTTCCTAAATATAACACCAGTGGCACAGACACTAAGAACAACAATCAATAAGTGGGACCTCCTGAAACTGAGAAGCTTCTGTAATGCCAAGGACACAATTAACAGGACAAAACAACAGCCCACACAATGGGAAAAGATTTTCTCCAACCCTACAAGTGACAGAGGATTGAACTCTAAAATATATAAAGAGCTCAAGAATCTAGAGCCCAAAACCTTGAATAACCCAATCAAAAAATGTGGTACAGATCTAAAAAATGAAATTCTTGGCAGAAGAATTACAAATGGCTGAAAGGGACTTGAAAAAGCAAAAATACTTATGAGTACTTCAGAATAAAGTGTGAGTGATGAGAAATATTTAAGACAGCAAACAAATCACACCAATAATGTCCGCACTCCACTCCAACTTATGAAGTTTTAATGAACTACAGGCGTGTGTGTGTGTGTGTGTGTGTGTGTGTGTGTGTGTGTGTCCATACAGGCATACATATATGTGTTCCCACATGTAATTAGGAATAAACTTTCTTTTGTATAACAGTACAGGAAAATGAAACTGATAAACCTTGAATACCGAATAAGTAAAAGGCTATCCAAAACTATTAGTGCCAAGTGTATTTTATGAGAAAAATTTTGAACAAAATTCTTTCTAAATTATTATAAAGACAATTTTCTGTGGTTGATACTTTGAAACCTCCTCTTACAAATCAAGTTTATGTCAAACATTTGGCAGTGCTTCAAGCAAAATGATTCGCTTCACCTGGCTTCCCTAATTGAGATGTTTAGGCATGCTTCTCCTCTTGCATCTGGAACTGTAGTGACATTGTCTGCATGGGATGGATCAACTTCAGTTTTCATTTCTGTTTTTGCTGAGTGTTATATTGTTTCTTAGTCTATCTGGGAATCTATTATTTTTATTTTTATTTTTTTCTCTTTCCCCCACAGGGTTCAGTATTTGTCCTTGAAGCTGTCAACTGCAAAATACAAAGAAAATTGTATATCCAATTAAAGCAAGGCAAAACACTACTGTCAAATAAAAGCCATTAACCTCTAGAGTAACATAATTTTAATATATTTGACAGGTCTTTTCTTAGCACTTTGTAAGCTACTTTCTCTCAATTCTCTTTTTTATCTTAAAGACATGACTTATGAGACAGTTTCATAATATATAATATGTGAGGTCAATATTGTTTTTAAAACTATTATGAACAGAAAATATTTGCTAGACAAATTTTATAAGTGAATAAATGGTTTAATTTAAATAACTAAATAACATTTGAAACTTTAGATAGGTTTTATTTATCTTTTTTTATTGAAACATATATGATGAATTGTTTTTAAGAACTCTACTTTCTGCTAGATGTTCAATATTGCATAAGGCAGACAAGTTTTCTGTTATTTTGATCTATTGAACTATTGAACTGATTTAAACACCTTTGTTTAAAAGGCATGAAAGAGAAGGATATTGTTCAATAAGAAAAAATAACTTTGCAAGCATAGCTTTTGCCTGACAGAAAGATACAAGCTCTGAGAGATGAGGCAATTGTCTTCTATGCCAGAGGAAGAGTCTTTGTGATATGATGAAGATACATAAACATAGCAGTAATAATGATGACTTTGAGGAGAATGAAGAGAAATATGGCTAACATTGTTGAACCCTTGTTATCAGTTCTAATGACTTATAAGTTACAGATAAAAAATAATTATCATGTTTTCAGCATAAGGAAGTTTACATTTAATGATTTTCAGAAGGAGAGGTCTCCAAGAAGCTTATAATAATATGTTTTACCCTAGTTTCACAGTAAGTAGACATTATCCTCAGGACACAAAATAATAGCAATGCATACATTCTGAGAATTCAAAGAAGAATTCTCTATGTGACTCTTCTATAACTTAAATAAAATGGTTTTCTGAATGTCGAAAGAGTCAATGTTAAAATGAGAAATATGACACATTATCTTTATCAACAAAAGAAATTGACTATAAATAATAATTGATCATACAGATGATTTTGTACTGATTGTACCCTAACAATGTTTTAAAACATTGATACCGTAATGATAATACTAGTTGCTATTCATTCTAACTTTAGTGTCTGATGAATTATTCATTTTAATTTTTAAAATATTGCTGTGTGTGGGATATTTCCTCATATCACTGACAAGAATCTTATGGTTCAGAAGTTTACATATAGTTCACCAGTGAGAGTGGCAAGTAAAGTTACTTGTCTGTGCTGCCCTCAAATGCTTTTATCACAAAAATACTGTTCCTGGCATATTTTTTCATCTTCAAATTCCCCAACGAACTAGATTGTGACTTTAAGAGTCAATGGAGTTTTGAAAATCCTATTAAGAATCCACACTTATAATTCATCTATCAATAAATCTTTAAGTCATTTACATTTCTGTCTTTCCTGAATGGCATTTAATTAAAGTAGATTCTTTATTATTAAACTTTTTTGTCAACTTTATATGTGAAACCATGCTATTTTCTTTAATTATTTCAAGCATAATTCTCCAAAGATTAAATAGCATATGAGAAAAAATGCATTTTCCATGTATATTTTCTGCTTTATGTTTTTCTCTTACTATAAGAGATTTTTTTTTGCTATATTCAATCTTAGGTTTTGAATAGACAACTACTGATCTTTTGAATAAGATACCTCTTCTTTAAATCTTTCATTTTCTTTATCCTTAAAACAATGTTCAAAGTTTTCAATTTTTTTACTATAATTTTATGCATACAAGGATTTGAATGATCTAGATTCCATATCATTATCCTTATCCCTATTTTACCCATCAACACCAATATTCTTCTTCATAAATTTTATCATGCTCTTCTTTACCCCAAATACCCTTTAACTTCCCATAAACTTAACACATTCCAATCAATGTGTTTCATTCTACCTAATTTTTCTTCAATGGCAAGTATTGCTTTTATTCCTAGCCATCAATGCTTTTATAATATATATTAATAAGCTGCAAAAAGTTAGAGATGATTCCTATATTTAATTTTACAAAACATAAATGTATTTTAAAATAGCTAAAATACAGAAAGAACAAAGATTTAAATATAAATTACACACACATACATAAATAACATTAAGATACATACTGCTTTTATATAAACTTAGATTCATAGTATTAATTTTATGTTTTAGATAGGCATAATTGTAGTTCATAACTCTTAGGAAAACTTACAGCTACTGTGACTTTAGATTTTTAAGATGTTTGTCAGCTACCTTCTTCATAAAAATAAAATATAATGTTATGATAAGTATATTTTCTGCTGTTTTTAGTACTTGCAAAATGATCACTCAATGCCCAAATCATGTAACATTTTAAATTTTTAATTAGTTTACAATGTTATGTTAATAAGTTTTTCTTGATCTCCCCTTTGATGTTTCTGCTCCTTCTACTATTTGCAGCCACATACTTTTAGTATTTCTCTACATTTTTGTATTATTTATGCTGGTCAATTGTTTTGTTACAATGATTGAAGCTCAAGACATCTGGGAAAGGGGAACCAAAATTGAGAAAATGCCTTAATGAGATGGCCTGTAGAACAGATTGTAGTCATTCTACTAATTATCAATTGATGAGAAATAGCCCCTCCCACTGTGGACAGACTCTTAGGTAGCCCTAAGTTGTGTAAAAATGTAAGCCAAGGAACCCACAGGAACAGGCAGAAGCAACACCCATCGATGGTTCTTGTTTCAGTCTATGTTTTCAGGTTTTTGTTTGAGTTCCTGACCTAATATCCCTGAATGATAGGCTATGGTATGGATGGATAAGACAAATACATCCTCTCTTCCCAAGTTGGCTTTCATCAGTTTTCAGCACAGAGACAGGAATCTAAGCTGATATTAATGAATCTTCCTATTACACCTCTAGCTAGGATGAAACCATTCATATCCATGTCCCTGAGTGAAGTGGTATTAGTGAAGATTTTGTCTTGGGTAGGTTTGTAGATAGAAATAGATTCTAGTGATATATAGGAAGATGCAGAGAAAGGTGAAATAGTGTCTGTTTGATAATTGTTTATGTTGAATAGCATTAAATATCAACGTGACAGAGTCTAGAATGACCCAAGTGATGGGTCTGAGTACACCTTGAGGAGTTACTTAAATTAAGGTTCTCTTCTGTTATTTCGGGATTATATCAATTGCATTACCTTAGGGGAGAAAGTCTGTCTACTGAGTGTGTCATTATTCTCTGGACCAAGATCCTTGACTGAATATGGAGAAAGCAAACTAAGCATTTACAATTATAATCCTATGCTCCTTGACTATGGAGACAATATTATCTATTTTTTCAAGATATTTACTCTATAATTAACCTGACATGATGGACAGTAACCTTCACTATGAACCAACTTTGTAATTAAACTGATTTGTCTGGATTATCATATCATAGAAACTAGATAAGAAATTAAAATAATGTTCACTGAACTGACAGAAATGCCCCAAAGCTAAAGGACAGCATTATAACTGAAATACATAAATACAGAATTTCTGCGGGCTGTGGTATACTATCTGGTCAATGACCTCCAAAGACAAGTTTTGTTAGTGTAGAACTGAGTTACCATGGAGAGATTATATTAGGCATACCACTGCTGTGATAATATGCCATGACTGAAATGTTGTGGAAGTAAAGATTTATTTGGCTTACACTTCAAAAACACAGTTCATCATCAAAAAAAGTCAGGAGACAAACTCAAGCAGGGCAGAAACATGAAGATTGGAGTTGATACATAGGCCATGTGGGAGTGCTGCCTGCTAATTTGCTGCTGATGGTATGCTCAGCTTGCTTATTTATAAAAGCCAGCCCAACAGCCCAAGAATAGCTTCACCAATGATGGACTGAACTTTCCTACATCAATTTCCATTAAGAAAGTGTCCTACAAGCTTGCTTACAGCCTGATCTATGGAAGCTTTTTCCTCATTGGGGTCCTTTCTTTACAAATGAATCCTGTATCAAGTTGACAAAAAAAAAAAAAAAAAAAAAAAAAAAAAAACCAACCAGCACAGGTTCAAAAATTAGATTCATTTTTATGTAATTAAAACAATTTTTTACTATATGATATATTATCAGTTCCAAAATACAGAAGCTGAAATCTGTCTCACACAAAAAAAGAACAATTCACTTGATTAAACCTTTGCTCATCCAACAAACTATCTTATGGAGACTTAATGATGAAAGTAAAATATTTTATCTCATTTTTCTTTTCTTATCCTTAGCAATGTGTATCCTGATGACATCATCAAATGTTGTAACAATTTTTTTTCTATGTATAGTTCAAGATCTCTCTTAAAAGGCTTATATGTCTGGCCTATTTAATGGGTTTTAAATTATATCCTTTAAGAATTAGAAGTATAATTAAAATTACCCTGGGATAATGCTCTTTAAGACTGTAAAGACTTGTCACTCACTTTGGTTTAATAAATTGCTAATTGCCTAGTAGCCAGGCAGGAAGTATAGGCAGGGTAACCAGATTAAGAGACTTCTGGGAAAAAGAAGGCCAAGGAGGGGTCAGGATTTATAATAAAATAGAGAAAAAGCAAGATGAGAACGCCTTACTGATATAAGGTATTCCTCCACATGTCTAAACATAGATAAGAATTATGGACTAACTTCAGTGTAAGAGCTAGTTAACAATAAGACTGAGTTACTTGCAGACAACTAGCAATATTAAGCATCTGAATCAGTGTTTTGGGAAGGAGCTTACAGATATTTGGGAACAGAAGGGCAGGAGAGAAACATCTGATTACAAAGACAGAATCATGGTATTTTCTTATACTACATGGCTCCTGTCAGAAACTGATATAATGACATAGACAGTTATTACATTGTTCTTGAAAAATACATTAAAAACAAGGAAGACACTTTTATGTTAAGGCTGACTATAAATACCACATTATGTTTAATAAAATTATGATCTTTTTTGCAAATAATTACATACAATGAACTCTAAAACTAGGAAACTGCCATAGATTTAAAAGTAAACAAATAACCAATGGTGGTTAAGTACATCCTGGAGGGTGGTTTTCTAATCTTTGTGAACCAGATATTAACTTTTTAGTTATGTTACTGCCCAGAAGCATTTGCTTTTAATTGAGAAAAATAAAATAACTTTAAAACAATTTAAACTTAAGTCTATATTAATTTATTGTATTGCTAATAGGAACAAAAAAGAATGACATACTGTAATATTCAAATTGCAGGATTAGGAAGAACCATTTTGTGTGGAAGAAATACCAGTTACAGAGTATGTTCAATGATAGATTGTAATCATGAAATTCTAAATAAAGAACATGACCATTTCTATTGGATTTCATTTCTTCATGTAAACAATAAGAGAAATAAAATGTTGCTTTATAGCTTCACAGATTTATGAATGTAAAAATTATTGAATTAATCAATGCAATAAATGAAAGAGGCTCAGAAATTATATGGAAATGTTTTGAGCAGTATGGACAATAGGGCACTAATTGTGCCCCCCGAAATTCATCACAACTCCCGATGGCAGCTGTTTTCTGAGACACAACCACTGAAGATCCCCATCATAAAAGATGAGTTACCCTCCTCCCAATTGTCTAGCTAAGAGAGCCTCCAGGACTGGGCAACAGGGTACAAATAGTGCCCTCCAAACTCATCGGAGCTCCAACTTCAGGTAAGCAAGCAAGACCTCTGTGTGCATGTCTGACTATGATAATCATGCATTGTGGACTCTCTAGCCGATAAATTACACTCCATACCACTAATTCACCCATTCCCCTAAACACAGTTGCTTCCTGAGACACAGACTCTGGAGAGCTCCATCACAGGTGCTTCAGCTACAGATCTCAACTGCTCCCTGAGACACAGACTCCACTTGTTCTGATTTCTCTAAGAACTCCAATTGTACCAAGGGTATCTATTGGATCAAAATTAGCTACCTGAAACACAGACAACACTTGCACCAATTGGAGAAAGAGAAGGGTAGAAGTCAGTGCAAAAATACATTCAACAACATAAAAAACAATATCGCACCACTAGAACCTAGTGCTTCAAAAACAACAAGAGATGAACACTGCAATACAAAAAGAAGTAAGGAAAACAAAAACCTTAGAAATATCTTTATAAAGATGATAGAAATCTTTAAAGATGAAATTAAAAAAAAATAAATAATTCCCTTAAATAAATAGGGGAAAAGACAAACAAAAATGGAAGAAATCAAAAAGTTCCTTAAAGAAAGTTAAAAAAAAATCAAACATAAAAAAGCAGTTCAAGTCTTAGAAACTGAAATAGAATCAATAAAGAAGAAACAAACTAAACAAAGGCTGAAAATAGAAAATCTGAGAAAACAAACAGGAACTATAGATGCAAGTATAACCAATAAATGCAATAAAGAAACGGGTATGAAAGGCACAATAGAGTAAATAAATTTATAAGTCAAAGAGAACACTAAAGTTAAAAAATTATAGCACAAAACATTCAGGAACTATGGGACACCATAAAAAAAACCAAACTTACAAATAATAGGAATAGAAGAAGAAAAGCATTATCAGCTCAAAAGGGCATAAAATATTTTCAACAAAATCATAGAAGAAAACTTTGAAGCCTGAAAATTGTAATGCCTATGAAGATACAAGTACTTTACAGATCAAACAATAAACTAGACCCCCCCAAAATGTATGCTTGCCACACAATAATTAAAGCACTAAAATACATAATAAATAATTTGAAGAGATGTAAAAAAGGCCAAGAAATTTATAAAAAGCAGACCAATCAAAATAACACTCAAGTCTCAATGTACACTATGAAATCTACATGTTTAAATAAAACAAATGTTATAAGGACATGCAGAGGCCATAAGTGGCTGCCCAGACTAATATAGTCAGCAAAACTCTCAATCAACATGTACAGAGTAAAGAAGATAATCCATGACAAAGCCATATTTAAACAATATCTATCTGCAAGTCCATCCCTACATAAATTGCTGAAAGGAAACTCCAACCTAAGGAAGCTATATATACCCACAAAGCCACAAGAAATAGAAAATTTCATATAAGCAAAATTGTTTTGGTAATCCGGACTTTCCTGTTATTCCAAATGAAATTGAATATTGTTCTTTCAAGGTCTGTAAAAAATTGTGTTGATATTTTGATGGGAATTGTATTGAATTTGTAGATGGCTTTTGGAAGAAAAGCTATTTTTACTATGTTGATCCTACCAATCCAGGAACATGGGAGCTCTTTCCATTTTCTGATATCCTCTTCAATTTCTTTCTTCAGTGATTTAAAGTTTTTGTCAAACAGATCTGTTACTTCTTTGGTTATAGTTATACCGAGGTACTTAATGATATTTGCAGCTCTTCTCTCAACAGAAGAACTTCAAATGCCTAAAACAAACTTAGACATTTGAAAAATTGCTAAACATCTATAGCCATCAGAGAAATGTAAATCAAAACAATTTTGAAATACCATCTTACATCTGTCAGAATGGCTAAGATCAAAAACACAGATGACAGCCTATGCTAGAGGGGATATGGAGCAAGGGAAATATTCCTCCATTTCTGGTGGGTACGCAACTTGTTTAGTAACTTTGGAAATCAGTATGGCACTATTTCCGAAAAATAGGAATCAATGTCCCCAATGACCCAGCAATACTATTATTGAGCACATTGCCAAAATATGCACATTCTTACCCTAAAGCCATTAGCTCATCTATGTTTATGGCAGCATTATTCATAACAGCTAGAATTTGAAAAGAATATTGATGCTCATCATCTGAAGAATAGTTTTAAAAAAATGTGGTATATTTATACAACTACTACTCGGCAGGTAAAAAAAAAAAATACTGACATCCCAAAATTAGCAAGCAAATGAATAAATCTGGAGACTATCTTGCTGAGGATGTAACTCCAGCCCATAAAGATATACATGTATATGCTTACTCCTATGTTGATTTTAGAAATAGAGCAAAAGATAAGCATGCTACAGTCCACAACGTTTGAGCATCTAGGTAACAGGAGAACCTCAGAGAGACATCCATGGATCCCTTTGGGAAGAGGAAATAGAGAATATCTCTTAAATAAATTGGGATTATATGGGGGGAAGGGAGCAATGGGTGGTGGGAACAGGGCATTAAAGAGTGGGGTGGTTGAGTTGGGGAAGCAACAGTCAGGAAAATCAAAAAGAAATGTATATCTTGATAGAGGAGCTATTGTGGGGTTAGGCAGAAACCCAGCGCTAGGAAAACATCCAAGAACCCACAAGATATCCCTGGTTAGGACTCCAAGTGATAGTTTAGAGGGTGCCTAAACAGGATTTCATCTAAAATCAAATGAAGGACCACCCTAATTGCCATTATAGAACCTTCATCCACTAATGCATAGAGGCAGATGAAGAGCTCCATAGCTAAGTACTAGGTTGAGCTAGTCCAGCTGAAGAGAGGGAGGAGAGATTATATGAGCAAAGGAATCATGATCATGAGGAGGGGACCCACAAAGTTGGTGGGCCTGCTGGAGATATTAGGAGCTAACTGACTCTTAAATGACAGCTGAGAGCCTTCAGGGAATGGGCAGTTTGTGGAGCCTCCTGCAGGTGAATTAGACTTTATTCCTGGTACATGAACTTACTTCTCAGAGAACGCTCCCTACAGAGGAACACCTTGATACTGGAAATGGGAATTGATACGACATGAACTGCATATGCCAGACAGAACTGTCTCACTTTGGAATTTCTTTTCATCCTTGAGAAATGGATGGGCAATAGGGTGTGGTGGAGAGGCTGAAAAAGAATGGGGAAGAGGGGAGAGAGGGAGAATAGTGGTGGGTATAGGATTTTTTTAATTAAATAAAAAAATGCCTGTCATGAGTTAGGAAGAACAAGTAAAATACTTACTATTATTTTTAGTTTACACACATCCAAAAAGAAGTTCTCATACTGGGCATGGTGTTACAACTTGTAACCTAAGATCAACATGAGCCTGAGATTGGAACAATACTTTTGAGGTGAACAGTGGATACTGATGGAAACCTTGCCTCTAAATTTAAGAGAATGAGAGTGTTGTTTCAACACAGAATGTTGGTCTAGCATCAATAAAGAAGTCCCATGTTCATTATTTGCTATGAAGTTAAGGAGAACAAGAAAGAGGAATAGATGTAGAAAACTGGTATAAGAAGAATAAGAACTACTATGGCAATGGTAGCTTAGACCTTGTGCAAGTGACCAACCAATGACTCACCTTACTTAAAGCCTAGCCATGCCCTACTGTTTGTATGACCATGATATGTATGAGAGATGGCTCAGAGACCTAGGATACAACCAAATATTACTGGCAGAAAAAGGAAAGTCAATGAAATAATTCCAAAGAACATTTTATTATTCTCATAGACTGAACCATAGCCCAATCATCATCAGAAAGGCTTTATCTAGCAGCTGATAGGAGCCGATATAGAGATCCTTAACCAAATATTAGTGCTTGGAGAACACCACAGAAAAGGTGAGAGAGAATGTTTGAAGCCAGAGGTATCAAGAGCATCAGGAGTTTATAACTCATAGAGACTGTATCAGCAACCATTGACTCTGCATAGGTCTAGGATAGGCCCTCTGAATACAGACTGTGGTTGTTTAGCTTTGTGTTCTTGTTGAACAGTAAGAGTAGATTTATCTCTGACTCTTTTGTCTGCTCTTGGGAACCCTTTCCTCTTACTGGGTTGCCTCTTTCAGTATTATTAATGGAGGATTATGCCTAATTTTGCTGTAACTTGTTAATGTCATGTTCAGTTGATATCCATGTGATATCTTCTCTTTTTAAAGAGATGAGTAGCAGTAGATCTAGGAGAGATGGGAAATGGGTTTGGAGGCTGAAAGAAGGCGAGGGAGAGGAGAGGAATGGGCTGAATGTTATTGTTTAAAAGAAGAATAAAGAAAAAGGGAGGAGGAAAAAGAGGAGAAGGAACAAGAAGAAAGAATAAAACTGTGAAGTTGAATGAAGAGGAGGAGAAGAATACAAAGAAAGGTGATGGGATAAAAAGAATAGGAGGAGGATGAAGAGAATGAATTGGAAGAAGACACACAAGAGAGAATGGGAAAGCAAGTAGAGCCCCCAAAAGTTTTGAAAATAATGTTATTAGCCATGGAGTACATTATTTGTGGTTAGAAAAACTATTTAAATCAACACCACATCTATCCAATTAGATTTAGGAATACTAAGTTAGTGTCTGAAGTATTTGAGTAAATTTAAATACAGTTTAAAAAAACTAGTACTTGATAGTACAGATTTGCATGAGAAACTATTAGGATAATGTCTCATAACAGACTGAAAAGGTCATAAGGCACTCTTCTGATCCTTAAATTCTCTAGCATAATAACAGAGAAATAACATTTTGAAGTTCTTTCTTTTAGAAATTAATTGAAAATTATACAAATGAATTTATGTATTCAGAAATAAATTAATGAATATGAAAATAAATTAAAAAATAAGTTTTAAAATGTGAAAATTAAGGAGTTGGAAGAACTTGCAAATTCATGTTGGAGCTCACAGACCAATGTCATGGTTTTTGTTCTCAGCCATTTCAGGTAGTGAGGCTGTGTAGCTCTTACCATTAGCTATATATTGCTTTCAGTTTGAAATGTAAGTCAAAATAATTCTTCCATGTGTAACAGCACATATTTTTTTCATTTTATATTCTTGCCACCAGCAAAAATGATGGACCTTAAAACAGTGTTTTCTTTAGACACAGATCTGAAGCTAGGCAAAGTAAAACATTCCTTGACACTTATAGACCAGAGTGTTGCATCATTTATACCATGCCAATGTTTACATCTTATGGAATGTAATTGGAATTAATTTAAAAGTCTGTATACTCTTAGTGGAAAAAAAGGGAATTTCAATGCTTGACTTGAAAAGAAAATATTCAGAATATTTGGAGGTCAAACAACATAACAAGAATAATGATTTCTCCGTCAGAAGCCAAACATGACTATATTAACAATATGATTTATAAAATTTAGAGAAAAATCAATGTGAAACATAAAAACAGTGATTTAAAATGATATAAAACTGTACTCAATGGCAAATATAATATAAAGTATTTAATATATACTTGAAAATAACAATTTATTATTAAAGACTATATAAAAATTTTAATACCCTTAGGGACACAGCCTTATAAATTCATAGCAGTGGCCAGGCATATCTGTGGCATACTTATTAATTTACCATACAATTATTAGCTGACTAAGATCAACTTACAGTGCTACAAATAAATTTTATCTTAAGTTTTGCATGATTGTCTTTTCTACCATCAGAGGTACAAATATTTTCTTGTCAGTAGTTATGAAAGAAAAAATAGAACACATCAAAGATAAAAAAGATAGACAAAAAATATTTTTTTAGCAATTGAGAAAACATCACAAAATTTATATAAATTGATAATTTAAACAGTGATCCCTGCTAATTAAAAACAAATAATACATCTTTAGCCATCAGAGTAATGAAAATCAAAACAACTTTGAGATACCACTTTACACCTGTCATAATGGCTAAGATAAAAAAATAAATAAACAGATGACAATCTATGCTAGAGAGGATGTAGAGCAAGAGGAACACTCCTCCATTGTTGGTGGGACTATAAACTTGTTCAGCTACTCTGGGATGCAATATGGCATTTCCTCAGAAAACTGGAAATCATTCTCCCCAAGGATCCAGCAATACCACTACCGGGTATATACCCTAAAGATGCACATTTGCACTCCAAAGGCATTAGCTCAACTATGTTCATAGCAGAATTATTCACAATAGCAAGAACCTGGAAACAACCTAGATGCCCCTCAACTGAAGAATGGATTAACAAACTGTTATACATCTACACAATGGAGTACTACTCAGCAGTAAGAGACAATGATATCCTAAAATTTGCAGGCAAATGGATGGATTTGGAGAATATCCTCCTGAGTGAGTTATCACAATCACAGAAAGATAAGAAAGGGATGTACTCACTCATTAGTGGACTTTAAACCAAAATCAAAACATTCCTAAGCTGCAAACTACAACCACTGAACTGCTTGGGATCTGAAGCACCTTGGACCAGTAACAAACAAAAATATAACTATGAGGAGATATAATGCTGTGAATTTATTAAGGCCATAAAGTAAATCTTAAAACAATAATTGGTCAGGACAAGGAAAACATGGTCACAAACTCCCACTACCTCTTTGTAAAGCTGCTCTTATTATACATATGCCCTATACTATCATAGTCTCTTGAGAGCGATGAAGAGAATGGAAAGTGTATTCACTGAAACATTTATACAGTATTGATTTCAGTAGTTTCATTGTTACGTTCTAAAACTGGGACATGTTTGCAATGTTAACCTTAGAAAAGCAGATACAAGAAAAGAAGGAATTCATTGACCACATGAGCCACACAACAAGAGTTTATGTGATTTAATAAAAAATGTTTAAAAAGATCCCAGAAAGTATGAAAATATTCAATTAGTTGGTGAACAGGCAAAATATGCCACCATTTTTTTATTTGAGTCTCTCTTGTATCAGTCCTTTTATTAGTGTGTGTATGTGTATGTGTGTGTGTGTGTGTGTGTGTGTGTGTGTGTGTAGTTGCTTTCTGATGTCTAAACTTAAATAAAACATAATATTTATTGCTATGCTTTCTAGGCCAAACAGTGTAGTGAGCACTACAAAGGATAAGCTTTTATAACAAATATTTAGAAAGGTAAAAAAAAAAAATATTTCATTCATCAAATAGTTTGAAAATATCCAGTAAGTAAATCTTAATCCACAAAAGACTAATATAACAGGAAAATAATATGACAGAAATGACAACCCAATGCAAACTTTACCCTGAATGCTAAGATTGAGTATCAGAGATTTGTAAACTTTTCACCAGTAGGACTATTTTTTCTAGTGTAAAATCTGTCAGTTCAATCAACATCTTCTGGAAGACACATGTAGAGAAGCTCTTCCTACTTTTAAGGGATTTCCTTAAACAAAATACAGGAAGTTCAAAGACAGGTATAGTCTTTATCCCTATTCACTGAAAAATAGCATTATTGAGTACTTTATTTATTCATACAAACCCAGCGATTTTAGTTCTTGGACTATGTTTAAAACTAATTTTAATAATACTACCCAAACATAAAATCTAATTATCATTTTCTTTTTCAAAGACGCTAAAAATCATTACTCTCAGTGAAGCTAGAAATAGTCTGTCCACATGCCTAGAAGTTCTCTTTAATAAATGTTCCTTTTGACTATAAAGACTGACTAACAGAGTGCTAGAGTTAGCACCAGAATAGACAGCTGACCTTACATTTCTCCCCAGCCCCGCCCAGTGATGTCAAGCTGATAGCAAGTGGAAAGGGAAGAATTTAGTGACACACAGATTGAAAGAGCATTAAAGCTATCCTAAAAACATTCAAAAAAGTGCATAATCTACTTAGTGTAGACTTTTCATGAAAGCAGTATGAATGAATGTAAATACATTAACATAGTTCTCCCGAATTATAATGTTTTCCTGGACAACCATCAAATACCACTTATGAAAGCCATGTGTGAGGCACATTATCCCATGGTATGCAAAACACATTGAACTCTGAAGATGAGCTATCTGTAAATGAAAGTAAAATTTGCAAGTGAAGACATTATTTAAATGTTTGTAGATATGATCTGTTTATTTTCACTAAATTTATTATGTGCATGTACCAAAATATTAAAACTTAATATAGTCAATTTTAATGACAAATATTTTTGCATATTTCCAAAAAACAAATGCATACATGCACTCTTTTAGGGGAAGGTCACAGCAACTACCGTATCTTCAGTTAATACTTGACTGTGACTTATTTCTAAGTAGCCCTCAACTAAGAATATTTGTTGTATTCTTAAAAGAGCACAAGGTAATGAAAGAAACAACAGAAGAGAGAATATGTGTGAGGTCATAATGACTTGTAAAGTCTAAATGGTTTTGATTTGGAACTTTGCAAAGAATATGCCATCCCTGACTCTAGGGCAAGCAAAGAATATGAAGTAATATGTAGAGTGGACCAGGTTTGTGAGTAATCTAGAAAGCATCAGGAGCTCCTAGAGCAAGTGAAAAATTGTTTCTTTGGGAAGTAAGTTTACTTACTCAAAATTAGTCATGTTCTGAGAGATGATGGCATAGCTCTACTAAGGCAATCAGCTTTAGGTAAGTTGCCAGGGCTCAGCAGAAATATTATTACAAGGTGAGCAATTTAAATAAAACACATCCATTCACTTAAAAATCAAAAAAAAATCTTTGTAGATAATGCCATTTATAAATTTATAAAATATTAATTCCTCAAGCTGTTGTGTAAAATGTATAAACACGGGACAAATTCCACTAACTAAAGCAGCTAAGATTTGAGCTGTATTTTCACAGGATGAATAAGCCTGAACCCTGTATTAAAACCTCTCTGTCCTTCAGCCCTGCATCTATGTAAAGCGCAATCAGATAAAATTTATGTACAGCATATGGCTCTAGTCAGGACTAAATGGATTCCTGACAAAGAAGCAGAGAGAGTGTGGTGTGTGGTAACTGCTATGATACAGATAGACATGTCTCAACCAGGCTATTGATTGTAGGTATTACATGCTAGCATCTAGGCTGTCAAGTTGTTCCACATAGTATGTTGTACTGTACATATATTCCCAACTAGAGAATACTTCCATTTCTCCACTTGCATTTTTTTATTTCTTTTAATTAAACAGGCAACTACTCAAGTGGCTTTTAAAATTGCTTAAGTTTGATGAGAGGTTCTGAATTTGTGGAATGAATGACTACATTATGTCTGCTTGTGAATCATTATGATTTAATTGTCTGACATTATTCATGATGTCATAAATTATTTGGGATTTTGTCTGATATGAGATAAATGCTTAAAATGAATGACATAAACTATGTTAGTGATTCTGACAACATATAAAAACCAGAGGAAGCTACTGACACTAGCCTCTAAGGGCATTCTAAATAACTTAAAGTCTCAGAGAATTAGATTGGAAAAATAAAAGTATCTCAGAAAATCTGCTTATCTTAGACACGATACCTTGCTATGACTCATCCAGGAGACTCTAATAAGTCTCTAGTACCAAGGAGAATGCCATCTCATAAAACATGACTGTATCTGATGCTTCGGAAAGCTTTCCCTAAAGTAAGGAGTCCTTCTTTGGCCTCATTCAACATTTGAAGGGAATGAGAATATAAGGCCCTTTGTGTTCTAAGAGGAGTAAAAAAAATCATGCCATCATAACTGGGTGACAGATTCCTGCTTTTCTATGAAGGTTTAGAAACCTCTCAGGTGATGCTGAGTATTCTGAATTTCAAACTCTATTAGATTTCCAGCGGAGAAGAGTAATAAGAAGTTTTAAGTTCAGCTGTGTAAGGCAGAGACACGTGGCTTAGATTCTGTTAACATAAGAGTGATTAGGTTAGATGGAATGCTCCCTAGGATGAAACTTTAGTTTTCCTTTTGGAGAGGAAAATAATTCCATTTTCCTTCTCACTGAGGTGCTCTTTTGTAGATTTTTTTTCTGGTGAAGTTACAATAGGCCCATATGGATGAAATAAACAAGTTTCCCATTCAGATCCCCTGTGTATAATCTATAACAACCTAATGTTTCCAATTGACTGAAAATAAAATTCATATGCTTGAAATCTATAACCACAGGATGAAGAGAAATAGAAAAAACTTACAGAATATAGAGAAGACACAAGAAAGCACATAAAGTGGCAGACAACATTTTCACATATTTTGACAATTTGTGGTCAAATAATATCTTAATTTCATTTGTTGAAATCTGGTGGTTAAAACAAAATGACTCAGGCAACAAATATTCTCTCTAGGAAATATGATTCAACATCTATCCTTTTTTATCTCTAAAATGATTGATATGAAATAAGTATTATAATAAACACAGAGGAGAAAGACATCTGAGCCTGAACCTTCCCCAGGTCTAGCATACACAAGAAAGTCAGGATGACCTCTGTGACTATTGTCTGAAAAGACAACTGTGACAGGTAATATTTTTTTTTATTCCAGTTAAAGTTTATAGCTGAGTCTGAAATGAAATAGAAACAAAGTAAAAGAAGTAAGTCTGTAAGTTTGAGGTGACATGAAGATCTTTATAAGGAGTTAAAAGCTAAACAAAACAGACAAGTATGCCCATTAAAGACGAAGTTTGATGAAAACTTAGATAGCTTCAAAAGTATGGTTGAACAATGTGGTTTGAACTATTGGTAACAAACTTTACATATTGTCTTACGAAAGTAAGTTATTTAATAATGGCCATCAAGGGTACAGACCTTGTAGATAATAGTGAAACACATTTGGGTCTTCCATAATTTAAAAAAAATCTTGTTTTTTTAATATTTCATGTACGTATAAAACAAAATATGATCACATTAAAACTTAGGGATCCTTTTTTTCCCTTGCTTTAGTTTTAGAAGAGTCTAAGTTGCTTATAAAGACAAATTTTCTATACATGTCACAGTATTCATTTTGGTTACCTAAGGCTTTGTAATTAAAAACAATACTTAATAATAATTTGTAATAATTGCTTTTGTTTATTTCACTATGTAAATTTCTAGAATATATTTTTATTCTCCTCATACACATTTTAAAATACATGAGAAGTATTTGTTTCACATCAAAGCTACCTTTCTGAGTTTGTATCTACTTTGTATAGTAAATATGAGGGAAACAGTCCTAAGTTGTACAATTGATTAGTAGATGAGTGTAATATGATATAACTCCACAGTGAAATACCATTTATATAAAAACAAGTAATATAAATCTGCAATTACTTTTCTTCTAGGATAACATGCAAAATTCTTTGCAGCACCATGGAAGCTATCTAGTATAAATAATATACTAGTATAATAATATAATAGTATAATAATATATCTAGGTCAGTACCTACTTAATTTTTACATGCTCATGACTCAAGTATATGAAATATTTAGTAATAGGGACTTATCTTCAAATTATGGAGGATAAGCAAAAGCAAAAATAACAACCTTTAATGTTAAGGGTTCTAAGGAATATCTGTTAAAAAAAACTCAAGATGAAAAAAACCTATTCTTGGTAATTGAGTTTTAATTTACTAGGGTGTAGTATCTAATGGTGTATTATCTGTCATTATACAGTAATGCTATTTTTACTCTTCTTATATATGTTTGTATTTTAGAAGCTACTACAGTAGTAGATTTCCATATGGCATTTTACAAAGGTCTTTACATCAATTTTTTCCACCTGTGAGTCCTGTGAGCTGACTATTGACTGGTTTGAAAAGACATGCTCAATGGTGTAATCACCATCATTTGTGGCATATATCATAAAAATAAATAACCCACTGATGATACTTAAGGCTCATTCTGCAATATATACTTTTTCTCTGAATTCCTAGTGGGCCGAAGAATCTGTACTTAGATAGGTCATAGGCACTAAGGGAGAATTTACTACTATTATTTTGCTAAATAGACACAGTATTAAAAATAACTTCAAATTGCTGCTTAATGTATCTATGGACCAGAGAACCTCTCAATCCTCTTCAGAGAAACATTTTCTTATAATTTTTGAAAGTTAATACAAAGACACACAACTAGAAAAGGTACAGAGAATAAGAATCTAAGGCATGGCCAACACAAAATGCAATTTCTATATCATACCCATACTTCATATCACACAGGGGTTTTGAAAGCAGAGGAGGCAAGAAGATTGTAGGTGCTGATGATACTGTATGAATGCAAGTAAAAAGTGTTTTCTGGAAACAGCAGAAGAGATGTACATATAAAATCACAGAAGTGTGATTTACAAGAAGCCGACAGCCAGTATCAAACTTAATGGAGAAAAACTCAAAGCAATTCCACTAAAATCAGGAATTAGACAAGGAAGTCCTCTCTTCCCTTATCTATTCAATATAGTTCTCGAAATTTTAGCTAAAGCAATAAGGGAATGAAAAGAGATTAAGGAGATACAAATTGGAAAGGAAGAAGTGAAGCTATCTTTATTTGCAGACGATATGATTGTATACATGTGACCCACAAAATTCTTCCAAGGAATTGCTATGGCTAATAAAAACCTTCAGCAATGTAGCAGGATATAATATTAACACAAAAAATTCAGTAGCCCTTCTATACACTAAAGATAGAAGAGCTGAAAAAGAAATAAGGGAAACATTACCCTTCATAATAGCTGCAAATAGTATTAAGTACCTTGGAGTAACTATAACCAAAGAAGTAACAGACCTATTTGACAAAAATTTTAAATCACTGAAGAAAGAAATTGAAGAGGATATCAGAAAATGGAAAGCTCTCCCATGTTCCTGGATTGGTAGGATCAACATAGTAAAAATGGCAATTCTACCAAAGGCAATCTACAGATTCAATGCACTGCCCAT
>PVIH01006409.1:0-111563 GCA_004025045.1 Sigmodon hispidus
ACTACAGTGGAAACAGGAAACAGTAGAAGCCTGTTCAGGAGGGTTGCCACATGCTGCCAGGAGTCTCTTTGGCAAAGAAGGGACTGAGTGTGGGAGTCGGATGTATTGATTTCTATCTGGTCCTGCCTTCTTTCGTGCCAAGGTTTTTGTGTTGTTTGGTGATTGTGACCCATGGAGTGGTCAGTGCCTTCTCTGGGGAGGCTACATAGTGTCTCTGTCGAGAGAGAGAGAGAGAGAGAGAGAGAGAGAGAGAGGAGGAGGAGGAGGAAGAAAAGAGAAAGAATGAAAGAGAGAAAGAAAGAGAAGTTGTTCAAGCTGTAAGCTGGGCAGGGACTCTGAAAAGGTTAAGGATGGCAGTATTTGGGGGCTGCGTAAGCCTAAGGTGTGTGTAAGTTAGTAAGATCTATTCACGGCCAGCTCATCTTGGAGCAGTAGGAAGGCAGCCCCAATGTCTCAGTAAACAGCTGTCTCCTTACTTTCCTGAGTGGGTGGAATAATTTCTCACTTCGAGAAGCATATTTTTTTTTTCAATATGCTGAGAGGCAGAAACAGGAGGATCCCAGGAGCTCCCTAGGCAGCTGGTCTAATCAAGCAGTGAGTTCCCAGGCTCAGTGAGAGAGATCCTGTCTCAAAACAAAAGGAGTGTGCTAGAAAAGACACATGAATGGTGGGCTGTGACTACCACAGGCATTCATACCCACAAGTAAACACCATGACAGAGAAACAGAGACTGAAAATGTGGGAGTCAGACAACATGGAGAAGAAAATCCCTTGTCTGTGGTGCCCTGAGAGATGGAGCCTGGCTGATAGGGTGGACATTCAAAGGTTATATGCCTATCTGGATCCTGGGTTTGCCACCACTTCACATCAATAGCAGCAGTACGTTGCCATATGATGCTCCTACCATCATGCTTCCCTACCATGATGGACTAAAATCACTCTGAAACCTTCAAGGATTGCTAGCAAATATTCTGGTCACAGGAATGCAGTCCTAGGCACATGTGTGTGCAGCAGACCATGGAGGTTGGAGCATAGCTGAATTTATTTTCCTCCCTCTACTCTGTTGGCTCTGGGGATCAAACTGAGGTCATCAGGTTCAGTAGCAAGTGCCTGTATCCAGTGAGCCACCTTTCCAGCCCTGGATTTTAGCAGCATAATTCACCCCCCCACCAAATACCATTTCACCATGTACAAAACCTTCTTCTCCTCCTCCTCCTCCTCCTACTCCTCCTCCTCCTCCTTCTCCTCCTCCTCCTCCTTCTTCTTCTTAAACCAAACATGGTCACAGGTCTGGGAGGATACCTTGCTTGCCAAGCATGCATGAGACCCTAGGTTTGATGCTCAGCACTGCCTAAAACTAGGCATAGTGAAGCAATCATAATCCCATATAATTTGGGATGTGGAGATAGCAGAATCAGAAGTTCAAAGCCATCCTTGGCTACATAGGGAACTAAAGACTCTATCTCAAAAACAAAACAAAAACACCAAATTCAGATTGGCCTCTAAGTCTTTTTCTTTTTAACACTTTTATTTATTTATTTGCCTTGGTGTTTGCCTGGAACTGGAACTACAGACAGTTGTTAGCTGCCATGTAGGTGCTGGGACTCGAACCCAGGTCCTCTGGAAGAGCAGACGGTGCTCTTAACTGCTGAGCCATCTCTCCAGCCCCTAAGTCTTTTCTTTAAAGACTATGTTTCTTAAATTGTGGGGTGGGGTGGAGTGGGGGTTTACTTCAGTCCATGCTCATGGAAGCCTAGGAGGGTATTGAATCCCTTGGAGCTAGAGTTACAGGTAGTTGTAGGCTGAAGATATAGTTGCTAGGATCCAAACCCGGATCTTCTGCAAGAACAGAACACACACTGTTAACTGCTAAGCCATCCCTCCGGCCCCTGGAATCCAATCATAGATCCACCTGACTCAGCTTCCCAAGTGCTAGGATCATAGAATGCGCCACTGAGTGTAGCTTCCAACACGCTGCCACCTCCATGGTCTCCTCACCTGAGTCCTGGGGTGTGAGCATGAGGCTAGAAAGCACCACTGACAGACATGGAACCTTCAGCTCAGACTTCTATTTCTTTCCTTTCCTCTGTATGAAGTGCCCCTACGTGCTTTCCTTCTTTATAAACTGATAACTAAAACCACTGGCCTGTGCTCCGGAAGGCAGCTCAGAGCCAGGTCTCTCTCCAGGCCGTGTGTTATCCGAATCCAAGAGTCTACATCTACAGAGCCCTTACCCTTCGGCAAGTGTCTAGGCATTGTGGATACAGCAATGAAAACTGAACCAGAGAGCTAAACAGATGACTCAGTGCTCTAACACAGGCTGCTCTTCCAGAGGACTGGGTTTGAGTCCCAGCACTCACATGGTGGCTCACAACCATCTGTAATTCCACTTTCAGGGGACCCAACGCCATCGTTTGGCCTCCGAGGGCACCAGACACACAAGTAGTACACAGACATATGTACAAATACTCATACACATAAATAAAAATAAATAAATCTTTATTCATTTTTGAGGTTTATTTATTTTATTTCGTGAGTATGAGTGTTTACCTACATATCCACATCTGTGCCTGCAGAGGCCAGAAGTCCCCTATTGTTTGACTTTTGAAACTTTATTTGTTTATTTGGTGTTTTGCCTGGAACTGGAACTACAGACAGTTGTTAGCTGCCATGTGGGTGCTGGGAATCGAACTCAGGTCCTCTGGAAGAGCAGACGGTGCTCTTAACCGCTGAGCCATCTCTCCAGCCCCTTGTTTGGCTTTTGAAATGGAGTCTTGGGCTGGAGAGATGGCTCAGAGGTTAAGAGCACTGACTGTTCTTCTAGAAGTTCTGAGTTCAATTCCCAGCAACCACAAGTTGGCTCACAACCATCTATGATGACATCTGGTGTCCTCTTCTGTATACTGTATACATAATAAGTAAATCTTTATATATTTTTTATTTTATGTGAATTGGTGTTTTGCCTGCATGTATAACTCTTGGGATTACAGACAGTTGTTAGCTGCCATATGGATGCTGAGAATGGAACTGAGGTCCTTCCGAAGAACAGTCAGTGCTCTTAACCGCTGAGCCATCTCTCCAGCCCCATAAATCTTTAAAAAAAAAAAGGAGTCTCATGTAGTACAGACTAGACTGGAACATTCTATCTTTGGGATCTTAGAGATATGAAGCGCCACATGTGGCTCAGAAACCATCATCTCTTATCATTACTTCCTGACTCTGGAGAACGACACATTCACTTGTTTACCCCTTTGCAGACTTTTCTGGTTGGGTCACAGCCCAGCGTAGGGCATCTAGGGCATCGCTTGATGATAAAGAGCAAGTGCATACTCTTCCCCACTCCCTATAGCTATTACTAGAATTCTGAGAGTCCCACCCTCAGGACTCCATCAAATTCTAGATACCTCCAAAGGCCTCATTTCCACTTAGATCCCACTAACATATGGCCCTAGAAATAAGTTTCTACCATGGAATGTGAGTAAAATATTAAAGTCACAGCAGGAATATTTGTGCAAGTGTTTGGGAGCTGAAGAAAGTGGGATCCCATCCCCCAGGCCAGAGGTGAGCATAAGCTCCATGAGGGACAGCAGCTTTGTTGGCCAAACAAGGAGGTGTGTGGGCCCTGCTGTTGCTGGGCACAGATGGCTTCTTCAGCCTGGAGGCTGCCATGGGTGTACAGGAGGACACTGAGGGATCCTAAAGACACCCCGCATCAAACCCTCACCACAGCAAACTCAGGAATGCTGTTTCCCTAATGTATACCTATGAGACTGCACAGAGTTCATGTGTTACAGGATGTTTGTGCACACTGTGAAGATGTGTCTTTGCTAAGGTACCTTCTGATTGGTTTAATAAAAAGCTGAATAGCCAATAGCTAGCCAGGGAAGAATAGACGGGACTTCTGGACAGAGAGAGGAACTTGGGATGAATCTAGCTACAATAAGAGATGCCAGAGAGACTTGGAGCAAGCTGGACATACAGAGCGGAAGAGAGGTAAAAGCCACATGGCAGAATGTAGACAGGTTAATTTGAGTTATAAGAGCTAGTTTGCTACAAACTGAAGCTAAAGGCCAAGCTTTCACAATTAATAATAAGTCTCTGTGTCATTATTAGTTGGCTGGGGTTCTCACAAAGGGACGTTTGATTACATTCATGGATGCAGAGATACAAACATAACTAGAGAAATCAGATGATGGTTTGAATCAGTAGGAATTGGTTCAGCAATTGATCAGAGCAAAAAAGAAGATGTGAGAACTGTCCCCTGTGGGGTGTGCGTGCGTGCGTGCGTGCGTGCGCGCGCGCGCGCGCGTGCGTGCGTGTGTGTGTGTGTGTGTGTGTGTGTGTGTGTGTGTGTGTGTGTGTGTGCAGTTCTGAGGAACCAAGGTTAGCCTGTATTGTTTACCCTCCTCTGCCTCTCATGTGCTAGCATCAAAGGTGTGAACCATCAAAAACAGTACATTGATACAGTCTTTTATTTATTTAAGTAAATTTACCTCTACATGCAAGTTGCCAGTCTGTGCACTAATTGGATTGGGTTGGATCCCCTGGAACTGGAGTTACAGACAGTTGTGAGCTGCCATGTGCATGCTGGGAATTGAACCCAGATCCTCTGGAAGAGCAGTCACAGTTTTTAACTAGTGAACCATCTCCAGCTCCAGTAGAGTCTTGATTTAGTGAAAACATTGGAAGATGATAGAGAGGAGGGGGAGGGACTTGTGAGCTTCCCAGTGTGGGTGCTGGGAACCCTGCTCCAACCCTCCACAAGAGTTAGCCATCTCCCCAGCCCAGCGTGGGCCTTTGCTAGCGGAAGTTCTGCCCAGGGAGTGCTTTTCAAGAGTGAGTCTTTCTCCTCTTCTTTCACCTCTCTCTGGTGCCATCAAGTAGCAGCATCTCCCCTCTACCCACCATCCCACCCTGCCTCCATCCTCTGTCTCATCATAGCCCAGAAGCTGTGAAGTCGTCTGGCCATGAACTAGAAGCTCTGAAGCCATGAACCAAAGTAGATTATTCTTTTTTAAAAAGTTGTTTTGTGGGTTGCATTCAGGTGTGAGCATGCATGTGTACATGTAGAGGTGCACATGCATGTGTGTGTGTTGAGTGTGAGTATCTTTCTCCTTTGTTTTTCTTTTCTTTTCTTTTTCTTTTGTTGACATGGTCTCTCACTAAATCTAGAGCTTGCCAGTTTGGCTAAATTAGTTGGACAACAAGCCCGGGAATTCTCTTGACTTTGCCTCACAAAAGCTGGAAATTCAAGCAAATACCACCACACCCAGCTTTTAAGATAGTGCCCAGAATTGAACTTGGGTCTTCAAGATTTTGCTTGCAAATAATGCTTTACCACCTGAGGCATCTCCTCAGCAGACCCCCCCCCACCCTTTTTGAAATACACAGCATATTATGGAGCCTACGCTGGCCTCAGACAGCAGGACACTATGCAGATTCAGGAGACTGTGCAGCTAAGGATGAGCATGAACTTCTGGTCCTCTGAGTGCTGGGAATAGGCACGTGACACCACACCCAATTTATGCAATGCTGAGCACAGACTTTGGGCACGTCAGGCAAGCACTCTCCCAACTGAACTACATCCCTAGCTCATTTCTGTAAGATATTTTTCTCAGGTATTTGGTTCCAGTAACCAAAAAGTGACTACCACAATGGCTTTCCCATTTTATCTCATGTTACTATGGTTACAGCAGCTTTCCTAAGGTTAGTGCTTGCAAATGTATATAAGTCTAGTCTTTTCTTTCCTTTTTTTTAAGCATTCAATCTTCCTGTATCTTTTCATGTAGACATTTATCTTGTAAACAACATATGGACAATTTTACTGGTATGGAAATGTTGTTTAGTGGAAACATTCCATTATTAATATTATGTCACTAGTAAATTTGTATTTGAATACTCATTTTGCTAGGCACTTTACCTTCTGGGTTCCTAATTTTCTTCTTATAATTTCTTAGATTGATTTCTTTAATTCAGTTTTTTTAGGGAATGGGAGTTTTTGAAACAGGGTTTCTCTGTGTAGCCCTGGCTGTCCTGGAACTCATTCTGGAGTAGGCTGGCCTCAAACTCAGCGATCCACCTGCCACTGCCTCCTGAGTGCTGGCATTAAAGGTGTGACCATCATACTTATTGGTCTTAGTTCCAATTTCTAAATGTTCTCATCTGGTAAAATGGCTCAGTGGGTTTTTACACACTTGTGTCCTCTCTTCCACGCCTGATGAGTTGTCTGATCCCTTATATGCACACGATGGAAAGAGCGAACCAACTCCTGAAAGCTGTCTTCTGACCTCCTTGTGTGTGTGTCTACCTACAATAATATAATACCAAAACTTTAAAATTTTGTCATTTGTACTAGTATCCAATACATAATAAAGTCTTTTTAGGTAATCTGTTTTGAAAATCAATGAGTAGTGGCTGGAGAGATGGCTCAGTGTTTAAGAATACTTGCTGTTATTATAGAGTACTGGAGTTCAGTCCCCAGTACCCACACTGAACTGCTCACAACTGCCTATAATTCCAGTTCCTGAGGTTCTAGTGCCCCCTTCTGACCTCCTCAGGCACTGCATGCATGTGTTGCTCATACTGTGAAGCAGGCAAGAATAAATGCTCACTAATGAAAATAAATACATTTAAAAAAAAAAACCTTATTTATTTTATTTATTTGCCTTGGTGTTTTGCCTGAAAGTACAAACAGCTTTGAGCTGCCATGTGGGTGCTGGGAATCAAACCCCGGTCCTCCAGGAGAGCAGTCAGTGCTCTCAACCACTGAGCCATCTCTCCAGCCCCCAGAAAATAAATACATTTTTAAAAATACATTTTTAAACTTTTCTTCAGTGGCATGGGCCAATTTATAAAACAAACAGTGGCTTTTGGAGGATGGGGATGGAGCTCAGTGGTAGAGCATTTGTCCAACAAGCAGGAGACCTAAGATCCTGAACATAAAAACAAAATTATACTGATCAGTGATGACACACACCTTTTTTTAAAAAATTATTTAAAAAACTTTTAAATTCATTTTACACACCAACCACAGATCCCCCTCTTATCCCTCCCATTCCCCTCAGCCACCCTAAAAACTCCCCCATCCCTTACCCCCAAAGGGTAAGACCTCCCATGGGGAGCCACCAAACCCCAGTACATTCAACTGAGGTGGGACCAAGACCCTTCCCTCCTGCATTAAGGCTGACCAAGGTGTCCCACCATAAGCAATGGGCTCCACAAAGCCAGCTCATGTACCAGGAATAAATACTGATCCCATTGCCCAGGTCCCCTCAAACAGGCCAAGCTATACCCAACTCTCTCTCTTATGCAGAGATCCTACCCCAGTCCATCCCATGCAGGCTCACAGCTGGATGACACACACCTTTAATCCAACCACTGGAGAGGCAGAGACAGGAGCATCTGTGAGTTCTAGACAAGCCTGGTCTACAGAGTGAGTTCTTGAACAGCCAGGACTATTACACTGAGAAACCCTATTTCAAAAAAAAAAAGCTAAACTAAAGATTTTTTTTTTTTTTAACATTTTGCCACTGTGGGTTTGAAAGCTATTGTTTCTCAGTTTTCTGACAAAGATGAGCTATGGAGTTTGAAAGTTACTTTTGTCCCTTTGAAGAGGTCTGCTCAAGTCTCCTTTCTGTGGTATGGGGAAAACTGTTCTGTGTTAATGCTGTCCAGATTAATAGCTTAACCACAACATAAAACAAGCATCTGATGTTTGTTTTGAGACAGGATCTTGAGTAGCCAAGGCTGACTTCACAATCCATGTCGGGGAGTCCTCCTGTCTCCACCTTCCATGTACAGTTCTAGGCAAGCACCACCCTGTCTGGTTAATGTGGTGCTGGGATGGAACCCAGAGCTTAGTGCATACTGGGCAAGCATTCTACCAACTGCGCTGCATCACCAGCCCAGGCTTGAACACTTAAATATGGCCAGATATTGCACACATTCTAACTGGACTTATAATAAAAACCTGGAACCAGAAAATGGAGAAAAGCCTAAAAATCAGAGACAGAAAAAGCCACAGCCACTTCTCACCTGGCCACTCCTCAGGAATCCTGAGTCCTCAGCCAAAGGGCAGGGAGTCCCAGGCCAGGGGCTGAACTGCTTCCTCTTTCTCCATCCAGCTATCTCACTTCCTCCCTCAACTTTCCTAGTGCTAGGATTAAAGGTATGGGCCATCACTGTGCTTTCGAGCGTGAGATCAGACACACACACTACCAGGGCCACCCGAGAGTTTATTCAGGAGAGTTGCCAGGTGAGTACAGGGGCAGAGAAGCAGAAGAGAAAAAGAAACTTTCACATGGCGGATCCTTTTAAGAGATTGGGTGGGCATGGATTTACATAGCCATGCCTAGGGGTGTGTTCTGCTTTACACATCAGCTTTACTAAGTGACTGCTGACTGCTACGTGCTGAGAATCCTTATAATCACCACCTGGCTCTGTTTGGCCTTGAACTCACAGAGATCTAGAAGATCTCTGCCTCTGGAGTGCCAAGATTAAAGGTGTGGGTCACCACTACCTGACCTTTCTGGTTAATTCTGTGGGTGGATCTGTCCTCTGATTTTTCAGGAACTTTATTAGATTTACAATATATCACCACACATCCCCTTTTGTGTCAAAATTAAAAGAAGTTTATAACTAATATAAGAAAACTATATATAATAAGTACAGTAACTATATATAATATATGCAGCAATAACTATATCAATAATGTCCAGTCTATTAACAATTGACAAATTCAGACAAAATATTTTATTATTTATTCTATTTTGGTGAGTCCAAAGGATTATACCCAATTCACTTTCTATCTAACTTGTATTACTAATCTGGAACTATCTTTTTTTTTTTTTTTTTTTTTTTTTTTAAAAACTTTATTTATTTATTTATTTGCCTTGGTGTTTGCCTGGAACTGGAACTACAGACAGTTGTTAGCTGCCATGTGGGTGCTGGGAATCGAACCCGGGTCCTCTGGAAGAGCAGACGGTGCTCTTAACCGCTGAGCCATCTCTCCAGCCCTGGAACTATCTTTTTAAGTCTCTCAAACTTATACACTTACAACTCTTAGTGAGCGTCTTTTCTGAAACTGTAACTAGGAAAACTATAACTATCTAGTCTTCAACTCTCTAAGAGGCTCTTGTAAAAAAATAATATTAATTAAGTAAATGGGGAATGTAAGCAAACAACTTCCAAAAAAAATATGAGAAATGACAGAAATAGCTGCCTGCCTAGACAGTCACCCAAGGTTCCTCTGTAACATTAGGCATTCATCTTTGGCCTACAGGCCTAGCATATCTGATAGACTTTTCTGTGAAGCAGGATATTCTTGAAGACCTTTCCTATCTTGTTTTGACAAGGTTTAGCAGTTCTTGTTTTTTTATGTCCTGCATGTCCATTTTGGACATCATTCAATAATCTACCCTTTTATCCTATCATATCCATAATTCTCTTTTTTTCTTTTTTTAATATTTTTTTTATTTTTTATGTGATTTGGTGCCCTGCCTGCATGTATAACTGTGTAAAGGTGTCAGATCTTGGAATTACAGACAGTTGTTAGCTGCCATGTGGATGCTGGGAATCGAACTCAGGTCCTCCAGAAGAGCAGTCGGTGCTCTTAACCACTGAGCCATCTCTCCAGCCCATTCTTTTTTATTTTCAAACAAGAACCATAAATCTAGTCTCCCTTGTTCAACTTTCTTCTTATAACCATTATCAATAACAATTTATAACAAATCACAATCATCTGTAATCCATTTAAAGACAAAAACACACCCACTCTACCTCTTGGGAATGTGTGTCAAATTTGAGTTAATTGTCAAATCCTGGGAAAGGCAACTGTTTCATTTGTTCAGTCTCTACATCATGGGAAAGCGTGGGGCTTGTCTCAAGTCCTGGCTAGAGTAGTCTGTTAGGCTAGATTACCTCAGGTAGTCACCTTGAAACTGTCTTGAGCAATTTTTAGTCCAAAACCAATCTTTAGGTAGTGTTTGTCAGCTTAATGGTATTATCATAGTCCATGTAAAATCATTGTTGTGGGGCCTCATCTTCCTTTTGGAGACTTCAAAAATTAGGCATTGTAATCATTCACTGCTGAAAACTAATAGAAACTAAGTGAAAAGAATGTACAGAAAAATAAATGAAGCCTTTTTTCTACACTATTAGTACTCTATATAGCCATTAATATCTTGACAAAAAATTTGAAAAATATGTATTAATCTTATAAATTTTGATATAAAATTTGTAATTTAGAAGTAACTTTTAATAGTCAAAATAAAACCAAAATATCATGAAATTTGTAGCAATAGAATAGTCCCTTAATTTTGGTTTTTCTTCTGACCCATACCAAGTGGTTCTTCTGACATGATATGAAGATTTTGCATTTTCCTTTAACAAGCATGCTTGGGTTTAGAGAAGGAGAGAGCCACACTCCAACTCCAAAGCCAGCTCTAACTCATAATTGAGCAGGACTTCAACTTAGAAGAAGAGACATACAAATGTTAGGCAGTGAGATTTTAGCCTGTGGAGTACATTGGTACCAACAGATCTGATTTTTCTTTGCTTGTAAATTTTTTCTAGATAGCTTTCCCTTCTCTTGTAGATGTCTAGATGTCCAAGGTCTTTTGAATTCTTTTTTTTTAAACTTTATTTATTTATTTGCCTTGGTGTTTTGCCTGGAACTGGAATTACAGACAGTTGTTAGCTGCCATGTGGGTGCTGGGAATCGAACCCAGGTCCTCTGGAAGAGCAGACGGTGCTCTTAACTGCTGAGCCATCTCTCCAGCCCCGGTCTTTTGAATTCTTGAAGATGGGTATTTCTAGTTTTCTGTAAAGAACAGAACCCTGCCCTGACCCTTGTTTGATGAATTTTCCTTACAGCTTATAGAATTGTCACATCAGTAGATGAGCCATTGTTTCTCTTTATCAAGAGGTTTCTTCTGTTCAAATAGTCTTTATTAATTTTAATGGTATCTATAGCTTTTCTTTACCTGTGGAAATAAAAGCAAAACCTCTTCCCCGAAGTAGCACATCTTCTACTACTGAGAAGAGGTCAACACATCTTTGAAGTAGACAGGATGATTTAGCTCAGTAGTTTTTTCTATAGTATAATAGCTTTCTATAGTTATTGTTCCTTTCTCATTAGCATTAATAAAATTTATAATTAATAAAGCATTATATAATCTATTTCTGGGGGTTTTTGTTATCCCTTTCTGTTTATTTAGCATAGCCTTTAGAGTTTGATTTGATCTTTCTATGACTACTTGCCCTGTAGAACTGTGTGATATACTTATAATATACTTTGTATTGTAATAAGCAAAAAAACTGTTTTATTTTATTAGATATGCTGGAGTATTGTCAGTCTTAATTTGTACAGGTATTCTTATGATGGCCATAACTTCTTTTTTTTTTTAAAGTTTTATTTATTTATTATGCATACAGTTTTTACAGAAGAGGGCACCAGACCTCATCATAGATGGTTGTGAGCGACCATGTGGTTTTGCTGGGAATTGAACTCAGGTCCTCTGGAAGAACAGTCAGTGCTCTTAACCTCTGAGCCATCTCTCCAGCCCCGATGGCCATAACTTCTAACAAATGTAGTATTACAGAATCAACCTTTTCTGAACTCAAAGCAGTTGCCCATTGAAATCCTAAAAACATATCTATTGTATGGTATACATATTTTAATTTTCCAAATTCTATAAAATAAAATACATCCATCTTCCAAATTTTATTTTTATGTATATCTTTAGGATTATTTACTGCTGGAAATAGAGTTTGATTATGGAAGGAACAGGTAGTACTTTTTTTTTTATAATTTCTTTGACTTGTTGCCAAGTGATGGAGAAATCTTTTTTTAAACCTTTGCTATTGACATCATTTTTTTAAGTGAACTTCTGAGGCCTCTAGCACATTTCCTATTAATAATTAATCCATTTTTATCATTACCTTGTGCTGGAGGGCCTGGTCATACTCATATGGGATCGGATTGTGTTATATATAAGAGATAATTCCTATTCCTGATTATTTCTTATAATAGTGTAAATAATGAAGTTAGCTCTGAGTTGTAGGCCCCTGCTCTGACCTTAACCTGCACTCTGAGCCTTGAAGGACATAGCCTGTGGATTGCTAGCTCCATGCCCTTTCCAGTATGTTCCTGCCTTTCTGCCTGGGGAATTAGATGAAGAAGTTTCAGCTGTTTACCTGGTTAGTAATTTTCCAACTGCCTGGGGAAATTCCATAGTGCTACACCCCTGAAAACACCAGGTATATAAGCTTGAGATTGACTTTCAATAAATGGCATTATCCTTGAACGAATGATCCAAGTGTCTGTGTCTTTTTCCAATCTATAGGCCTGAGCCTGACTCAACCCCAAGTAGTGCAAGCTGCAACACTGAGTTATGAGAAATAAAGTCATAGTTTTAATGTGAAAAACAACTCTTTTTGCATACTGAGAGTCAGTACCTATGTTAAGAGGTCCTGTAAAATCCATTAATACTACCATAATAGTATATAATTCTGACTTTTAGACAGAGTTATAAGGGCTTTGAGCACTTTACTTATATTTTCTGATTTGTAACCAGCCTTTCCTGATTTATTTGCATTAGTATAAAATATACTAGATGCTCCAGAAGTTGATGTTCCCCATACAATATGAGGAAAATTTTAGTTTCCTTTATAAATTGAATACTTTTGCTTTGGGAATATCTGTTGTTAATCCCTTTCTAAAGTGAACCTTTCTTTGCCAAGGTTCACTTTCTACCCATAATTGATCAATTTTAACATTGGTTAAAGGTATGACAATTTTTGCTGGGTCCATTCCTGTCAATTGATGAAGACTTAATTTTTTAAAAAAAAATCAAATCAGAAGGGGCTGGAGAGATGGCTCAGCAGTTAAGAACACTCTGACTGTTCTTTCCGAGGACCTGAGTTCGATTCCCAGCATCCACATGGCAGCTAACAACTGTCTGTAATTCCAAGGTCTGACACCCTTACACAGATATACATAAAGACAAAACACCAATTCACATAAAATAAAAATAAGTATTTAAAAAAGATCAAATAAAAAATATTTTCCACATATGCCTTTAATTTCTTACTCAGTTTATGTGGTAGAAATATCCATTCTAATATAATATTTTACCTTTGCATTAAAATTCCTGTAGGGGAATGCTTAGAGAGTGAAATAACCAGAATACAACTATGTTCTAGATCCACACGATTTATATGTGCATCCTGTAATTTCTTTTCCAACAAAGTCAATTCTCTCTCAGCTTCAGCTGATAATTCTCTTGGAGTATTTAAGTCCTTATCACCTTCCAAGATTTTGAGCAAATTATTCAGTTCCAGATTTTTTATCCCAGTAATCGTCCATTAATTCAAAATATCTCCTAGCAATCTTTGGATATCATTAAGAGCCTATAATTTATCTCTTCTAATTTGTACCTTTTGTGGTTTAATTTCTTATAGACTTATTTTATATCCTAAATAATTAATAAAATTTCCTCTTTGTATTTTTTTAAGAAGCAGTTTGTAATCCCCAGGCAGGCAATTTTTTTTTTTTTTTTACTTTTTCAGACATTTTTTCTAAAGTATCTATAGTTGAATCTGCCAGTAAGATGTTGTCCATATAATGGTAAATGATAGATTGTGGAAACTGCTGACATATCACTTCTAATGATTGTTGTACAAAATATTGGCACAAAGTGGGGCTATTTTTCCCTGTGGGAGAACCTTCCAATGCTACCTCTTAACTGGATGAAAATTATAAGTAGGCAATATAAAGGTAAATTTTTCTTTGTCCTGTTCTTGTACAGGATACTGACGAAACAGGTTTTTTTTTTTTTTTTTTAAATCATTAACTATAACAGGCCATCTTTTAGGTAACAGAGAAGGCAAAGAAATTCCAGATTGCAGAGAGTTTACTGGCTGAATCACCTTGCTTAATGCTCTTAGATCTGTTACCATTCTCTATTTTTTAGATTTCTTTTTGTTAACAAATACAGGAGAATTCCAAGGGCTGGTTGATTCTTTAATACGCTGAGCATTTAACTGCTCTGTATCGTGTTCTAAGGCCTGCCGTTTCTTTCTTGTTAAAGGCCACCGCTGAACCGCTTTAGGCTTAACTGTTAAACATTTTAAAGGTGGCGCCATGGGTGTGTTTGAAAGATCAGCAACTGTTGTGCCTTGTTTTTGTACAACCTCAATGGTTGGTGACTATTTCTTATAATATCTTCTAATATTTTTCCCAGAAACACATTAGTTTATGATTTGTTTCTGAGATTTGTGGAATCTTTTGTTTTTTAAACTTTATTTATTTATTTATTTGCCTTGGTGTTTGCCTGGAACTGGAACTACAGACAGTTGTTAGCTGCCATGTGGGTGCTGGGAATCGAACCCGGGTCCTCTAGAAGAGCAGACGGTGCTCTTAACCGCTGAGCCATCTCTCCAGTCCGATTTGTGGAATCTTTTTTTTTTTTAAACTTTATTTATTTATTTGCCTTGGTGTTTGCCTGGAACTGATTTGTGGAATCTTAATCTTAGTATTCCATTGTTACAATAAGTCTGTCTTATCCCCACAAATTATGGCTTTTATTTTTCTTTCTGTCTTTCTGGCCCTATTCAGTCAAGCCATCTTATGCTCTGTTTAACCTGGAATAACATTCTAATCCCCAAAAGCTGACCTCCTGAAGGTGCCAATTTGGATGCTAAGATTCTGGTGCAATTATTGTTATATCTGAACCTGTGCCTACTAGACCTTCAATGACAACATGTCATTTATATTTTTAATTTTGGTCTTTGTTCACTTATAGAAGTTTGCCAAAATATTCACTTTATATTCCCTCCCTTTTTTTTTTGTTATTTCTCCTAGAGCTGTTCTATCATCCAAAAAAGTCTTTTTTTTTTTTTTTTTTTTTTTTTTTTTTTTTTTTTTTTTTTTTTTTTTTTTTTTTTTTTTTTTTTTTTTTTTTTTTTTTTTTTTTTTTTTTTTTTTTTTTTTTTTTTTTTTTTTTTTTTTTTTTTTTTTTTAAGAATAGGTTTTAGGTTCTTCAATTGCTTTGGGAAAGTGTTTTCTCCTGGGTGACAGAATAAGACTAAACTGAATTTCATCTGGAGGCCTGTGTGAGGCCCCTCAAGGCATTACCTGAAGGTAAAAAGTGACCTTGTCTGTCCGTCCTTTGTTGACCTACATTCATTTGTTCAATGCCTGCCTTTACCACACCTTCTGCATACTCCATTAACAAAGGGTGTTCTGTTGGGGTTATTCTTAGCAAAAACATTGTTCTTAGAAATGCCTCATTTACAGTCCCTTTTTAGGTTACCTTGTTTTCCACAGTTGTAATATTTGATATTTTTATTTTTTAAAACCTCTAAAAATAACTTCTCCTACCCAAGTATCAACATAGTAATGAGATACCATATTAATTATTTCCTGGATCCAATCCTCCAAAGGTGCTGATCTTGCCTTTAACAGCCTAATTAGCCTTTTGCTTGTGAATTAGCCTTTTCAAAAGCCAGAGATTTAGTTACTAATTGTCTAGCTTCTGAATTTGGCATCATTTTGTTTACTGCTGAAGTCAATCTTTATATAAAGGTAGTGAAGGTTTCTTTAAGGCCTTGAATCACTTTTGTAAAGGACTCAATTTTCTTTCCTACTTCTTCAGTTTTATCCCAATTATTCATGGCTGTCACTTGGCACAAAGCCAAGGTGTAGTCATCATATAATATAAAGATTGTCCTTTTACATTAGCATAATCTCCCTCCCCAAGAAGATGGTCTTGGGAGATTTCAATACTTCTAGCCCCACATCATTGTTCAATGGTCTTAGCTTCCTCTTTCCACCAGGTCCTTTATTGTAACGTGGCCTTCAAGATCACTGTAATCATATCTTTTCAGCCTTTAGGGATAATTCTATTATGCACTGAACACAAATTCAACATCTGCTTTACAAAGGGTGAGTAGGGGCTGGAGAGATGGCTCAGAGGTTAAGAGCACTGACTGTTCTTCCAGAGGTCCTGAGTTCAATTCCCAGCAAAACCACATGGTGGCTCACAACCATCTATGATGAGGTCTGGTGCCCTCTTCTGTAAAACTGTATGCATAATAAATAAATAAATCAAAAAAAATTAAAAAAAAACAAAGGGTGAGTATATGCCATATGAGACTATTGTTTCCTTGAATCTCCTTAAATCTACCATTTGTACAGGAGTCCATTCAGCTCTTACACAGGGATATTTCTATCATTTTCCAGTTCTAGTAAGATTACAGGATAAATTAAAATTGGCTGTTTGAAAGCCGTAAGCTTTTTCTCTATAACCTTATAAGACAATGTTGATATTGATTCGTTTTTAAATTCCTCTGTCTGGGTCTGAATATCTTTTTTTTTTTAAATTTTATTTATTTATTTGCCTTGGTGTTTGCCTGGAACTGGAACTACAGACAGTTGTTAGCTGCCACGTGGGTGCTGGGAATCAAACCCGGGTCCTCTGGAAGAGCAGATGGTGCTCTTAACCACTGAGCCATCTCTCCAGCTCTCCTGAATATCTTTTTTTTTTTTAAAGACTTTTTTAAAATTTATTTTGTCTTGGTGTTTGCCTGGAACTGGGAACTGGAACTACAGACAGTTATTAGCTGCCATGTGGGTGCTGGGAATTGAACCCTGGTCCTCTGGGAGAGTAGTCAGAGATCTTAACCGCTGAGCCATCTCTCCAGCCCCAGGTCTGAATATCTTTATGATGTGTTTTAAAAGGTTTTTCTTTTTTAATATTTATTTTTGGGGGCTGGAGAGATGGCTCAGAGGTTAAGAGCACTGACTGTTCTTCCAGAGGACCTGAGTTCAATTCCCAGCAAAACCACATGGTGGCTCACAACCATCTATGAAGAGGTCTGGCACCCTCTTCTGTAAAACTGTATGCATAATAAATAAATAAAATATTTTTTTTAAAAACTTTATTTATTTATTTGCCTTGGTGTTTGCCTGGAACTGGAACTACAGACAGTTGTGAGCTGCCATGTGGGTGCTGGGAATCAAACCCGGGTCCTCTGGAAGAGCAGACGGTGCTCTTAACACTGAGCCATCTCTCCAGCCCCAAATAAAATATTTTTTTTAAAAAAAATATTTATTTTTATTTTATGTGAATTGGTGTTTTGAATGCATGTATAACTTTATAAGAGTGTCGGATCTTGGAATTACAACCAGTTGTTAGCTGTCATGTGGATGTTGGGAATCAAACTCAGGTCCTCAGAAAAACAGTCAGTACTTTTAATTACTGAGCCATCTCTCCAGTCCTAATAGATTTTTCTTTAGACTTTCATCATGGCATTTATATTAACTAATTTTTAAATTATAAAACAGAAATGATCAAACATAATATTTATAAAAGACATTATGAAAATACCATCTACATTAATTATGCTCTCATTTAATTGTTCTATATTCAAATTGTCTAAGAGTATTATCAAACAAAGACCAAATTCCTTCCATTTTAATATTTCCTATTTTTTTAATATGGGAAAAAAACTCTCTTGTCTTAAACTAATTTCTCTTTTCAAGAAATCCCAGTTGACTCACCAAATATGCTGATGACTATTCAGATGTCTGTGAAGTAAGGTGGCAGTCTAGTGTGGCACCAACTCATGGAGGGGGTTCAGGGAAACAACAATTCACCTGGAGAGGGAACAAGCCAAAGCCAGCTGACTCTTGATCACTCTTTAGCCCAAGGTATATTGACTTTATCCATGTGTAGGTCTGGCCTATGCCCATGACTGTAAAGCCACAGGCAAGTGGCTTTTTCATAAATTCATGCCCAAAAAGTTGAACACTAGATATTGCATGAATTCTAATTGATCTTATAGTTTAAAACCTGAAGCCAGATATTGGGGGACAGGGACTAAAAGATCAAAGAGACAGAGAAAGCCACAGCCACTTCTCACGTAGCCATTCTATGAATCCTTAGCTGAATGCCTGAGTCCTCAGCAGAAAGGGAATCTTGTCTGCTCCAACTTATCACTTCCTGTTTCAATTTTCCTAGTGCTAGGATTAATGACGTGTGCCACCACTGCCTGGCTCTGTTTGGCCTGGAACTCACAGAGGTCCAGTTGGATTGCTGCCTCCCAAGTGTTGGGATTTCAATACCTCTAGGGTCACCTCTCCCTGACCTTCATCTGCAAAGTCTGTGGGTGGCTCTGATTTTTCAGGCTGACTTTATTAGTGTACAATATATCACCACAAAAATGTGACTGATAAAACTGAGAAACTGAATCAATCTACCCATCTATCTATCTAGATGCAGGGCATTAATCACTGTGTAGTCCAAGATGCTCTGGATCCCCAGTCTGCCTATCTCTGTCTTCCTTATGCTGATATTACAGGTGTGCCCAACCATGCTCAGGATTTTAACCTGGATTTTAAATAGTTTTACTTAACTTCATATGTACACATGCATTTAACTCCCATATTACAGCACATAGTCCTAGAAACTGTGTCCCTTTCTTGTGAGGGTCTGACAGTGAATGGGCCATGAAGGCAATCCTTGATATCTTGCCAGTGATTTGATTTGAATTTTAAAATTTACTTTTTATTATATTTTATTTATTTAGTGTGTGAGCATGTGAAGGTTCTAGGATGACTTTTGGAAGTCAGTTCTTCATGTAGCTCCTAGGGATTGAACTCGGGTTTGCTGTCAAAAGCCTTTATCCACTGAGCTGCATTACAGCCCACTAGTGATTTACCATGTGACCCTGCTCTTAAATGAGACATGGCCTCAATCAGCCATGTCCCTAGATGTCTTATTACTTGAAGCTCGCATAATTTTAATTTCACCTCCTCTAAAATTCTCTCTACTATCCTACATACTTTCCAAATTAGACTCTTTTTTAGATTTTATTTTATTTGTATTTTATGTGAATGCTGTTTTATGGCACCACATACATGCAGTGTCCAAGCAGGCCAGAAGAGGGCATTAGACACCCCTACCCCCAGAACTGGAATCACAGAGCAATATAAGATGCCATGTGGGTTCTGGGAATTGAACCTGGATCCTCTGGAAAAGCAGCTACCTTCCAATCAGATTCCTTCATAGAACTGTCATTACTGGAAACTATTTTTGTGTGTGCCTGTGAGGGTTTATGTAGTGTATTTACATGTGTGTGTGGGGGGGTATGCTCCCTTCTATGTGCACACGTGGAAGTTGGACATCATTCTCGGGTCATTCTCTGTTACTCTCCATCTTACTTTTTGAGGCAGGATATCTCACTGAACCTGGGGCTTACTGTTTTAGGTAGCCTAGCTGGTCAGAGTGTGTCTCCTGTCTCTGTACTCCAAGCCCAGCACTGTAGTTACAGGTGTGGGTGCTATGGATTTGAACTGACACCCTCAAACTCACTGAACCACCTCCTCTGGTCCAGAGGCCTTATTTAAGGTTTAACACATATTGATATAACATTTACTATACAGCAGACAAAGCATGGACTAATCTACAATTACTAACTCACTTAACCCTTTTAACTTGGGTGCTACAGCATTTGGCTACCCCTACAAAGGAAGAAGGCATGCAAACAGGAAGAGCCAGACACAGTAACTCATGCATGCAGGAGGATCTCGTCAGCCTGGGAGTTTGAGACCAGCCTGGGAAAAAGAGAGAGACATGGCTGAGAATGTGGCCCAGCTGATGAGGAGCTTGCCCAGCATGTCTGAACATTGGGTTCCAGTCCCAGCATTGTGTAAACTGGGCATATGATATAAGCCTATAATCCCAGAACTCAGTTGGTAGAGACCAAAAGACCAGAAATTCAAAGATATCTTCAGCACCATAGCTGGATTGAGGCCAGCCTGGGCTATGTGAGACCCCAGGCTCAGAGCAGGGGTTCAAGTTGGTACCCATAAACCAACTCCATTGCCTCTGATTGTTTTCCTTCCAGGTTAATTTGCTTTTTATCTGACTTCCATGGAAGAAAGATTTTTAAGATTGAGCTGTCCACTAGGTATTCAGTAGGTGGCAGTCCCTGTGGAGTGAATGAATGGACAGATGAATAGCATCTGTTTGTTTGAACCTCCCTTCCCTTCCCCCATCCTGGAAGAAGGCTGAGAGCCTTCCTTGGGAGGCAGCAATAGGGATCTATGGAGTCATCTCTTTCCTGGGTCTCTGATGATACCCTTCTCGCTAGCTCCAGAAATAGCCTTGTGCTGAGGTCTCAGGAGGCCTTTGGGTTCACCCTCCCCCTGCTGGGTGCTGCAGCTGGCTTCCCTGTGGAAGCAGAGAGCTGGCCTTCCTCCTTGGCAGCACTCAGCTGTTCCGGAGGCCAGGCCCAGCGGGGGGCTAGGCTTCTGCTGTTAATCACACAGCCTGCTGGGGCCTGTCCACGTGGCTTGCTTTGAGGGTCAGCCAGGGCTCTGGTGGGAACCGCTTACTGCTCTAATTGGGCCTCTCTTGGGAGGCAGCGAGCCCTGGGTCTCACTTGTCTTTACTCTGGCGACAGCTTCACCCTCTCAAGGAGGACATCATGCTTCCTGGTGCAGTTGGTTCTGTGGGCAGCCTGGGCAGAAGTTTACTCTTGTTCTACAGAAACCCTGGGGCAGACTGAGTTCTAGCCAAAGGCCACAACAAGGCCATACTAAGTTGCCAGGAGTAACCTTCAGCAAGCCCAGTAACACAGCTCTACTCCTTACTCACTGGCAACTAGAATGAATTCCCACAGGAAAAAAGGACTTTCTCTCAGCTCCTTTGGCCACCTAGGCCCTGCCAAGCACCAGACACAGAACTCTGGCTTCTGGTATTTGTGAAGAGGCAGCCATGTGTGGTAGTTGAAAGTAATTGGCCCCCCATAAATTCATAGGAAGTGGCACTATTAGCAGGTGTGGCTGCTGCAGTGGGTGTGACCTTGTTGGAGGAAGTGTGTCACTGTGGGGGTGGGCTTTGAGGTTTCCTGTGCTCAGCATACTGCCCAGTGTCTCAGTCGACTCATTGGTACCTGCAAGATGTAAGACTCTTAGTAATCTCTCCAGTACCCTGTCTGCCTGCACACCACTATGCTCCTCTCCATGATGACAATGGACTGTGATGTGGGATGGTCTTTCTGTACACTGTGAATATGTGTTACTACCATTGGCTAATAAAGAAGCTGTTTTAGCCTATGGTAAAACAGCTTACAGCCAGGCAGGAAATCCAAGAGAGACAGAAAGGAGAAAGGTGATGTTGGGGAGACATGATCCTGCTTCCCAAGAATCAAGATGTGTACCAGTAAGCCACTGGCCAACAGGCAATACATAGATTAATAGAAATAGGTTAATTTAAGGTATAGGAACTAGCTCATAAGAAGCCTGAGACATAGACCAAACCATTTGTAATTAATATAAACCTCTGTGTGTTTATTTGGGAATAAGCAGCTTTGGCTGTGGGACCACAGGGGCAGGGTGAGACAGAAAAAAACTTCTGTCTATAGGACTGACCTCTGAAACTATAAGCGAGCCACCCCAATTAAATGTTTTCCTTATAAGAATTGTTGTGGTTAAGGCTGGAAAGATGGCTCAGTGGTTAAGAGCACTTGACTGCTCTTCTAGAGGTCCTGAGTTCAGTTCCCAGCATCCACATGGTGGCTCACAACCATCTACAGTGGGATCAGATTTGTTCTGGTGTGCATGAAGACAGTTCTCATATACATGAATAAATAAGTCTTTTTTTTTTTTTAAAGAATTGTTGTGGCCATGATGTCTCTTCACAGCAGTTAAAAGCCCTAACTAAGGCAGCCACCATGTGAATACTGTCATACAATCCAGTTTTTGCAAACCTAAATGCCAGAGGACACCATGTCCAACCAGAGCAGACTTGGGTCCCCATTGATACCTCGCAGGGCAAGCTGTTTTCCAGGCACTACTGTCTTGTCCTTGCCTTGATTTACCTTTCCTGCAAGACTGTCAGATGCCAGGGGAGCTTCATTTCAGAGGGCCTTCCAGACTCCAAGGGCTTCTGAGAGGAAGGGTGAGCTGGTCCTTGTTTCCTGTTTATTGTTGACTTTTGTGACGTTCCAAAGTCCACAAGCGTGGCTCAGTTGGATATAACTCTAGCAAGAATGTCCCAGGTTCTCCTACCATAGCACAATCTGCTTTATTGCTATTGTAACCTGTGCATGTGCGTGTGCGTGTGCGTGCGTGCGTGTGTGTGTGTGTGTGTGTGTGTGTGTGTGTGTGTGTGTGTGTGTGTTTAGTATAAGTGCACATGTATGTACATGTACAAAGTCCAGAAGAGGACAGTGTGTGTTCTTCTTTGTCATTCCACCTTATTCCTTTGAAACACTGTCTCCCCCTGAACCTAGAATTGACGATTTTGACAAAACTGGTTGACCAACAAGACCCAGAACTTTTCCTGTCACAACTTATCATAGCTCTAGGTTATAGGCTTCTGTAATCACCAGGGTGCTTTGAATGTAATTGACTCCCATAGCGAGTGGCACTATTGAGAGGTATGGCCTTGATGGAGGAAGTGTGTCACTGTAGGGGTGGGCTCGAGGTCTCCTATGCTCAAGTTATGCCTATTGCAGTTCACTTCCAGCTGCCTGGAGATCAAGATGTAGGATGCTCAGCTCCTTCCTTAGCACCATGTCTGTCTGCATACCACCATGTCCTGTCAGGATGATAGTGGCCTAAACCTCTGAACTGTAAGCCAGCCCCAAATAAATGTTTTCCTTTATAAGAGTTGCTATGGTCATGGTGTCTTCACAGCAATAGACACTCTAACTAAGACAGAAATTGGTACCAAGAGTAGGGTATTACTGTGATAGACCTGGCCATGCTCTTGTTTATAGGATCATGGACCATGGGACTGAGGATTAGAAAAGCGCCTGAACACTTTAAGAGCTGTCCTAATGAGCTATCTTAAAGAACATTTTTTTTTTAACTTTATTTATTTATTTGCCTTGGTGTTTGCCTGGAACTGGAACTACAGACAGTTGTTAGCTGCCATGTGGGTGCTGGGAATGGAACCCAGGTCCTCTGGAAGAGCAGACGGCGCTCTTAACCGCTGAGCCATCTCTCCAGCCCCCGAGCTATCTTAATAGGAGCATGGAAGATGGTGGTGCTGAGTGTGAGCTGTGGGGGCTGACCCAAAAGGTTTCATAGAAGAATTTTCTTATGTTTCCTAGAGATCGTATTTGTGATATTTTGGTGAAGAATGTGGCTGCCTTTTGTCCTTATCCAAAAATACTGCCTGAGGCTAAATTGAAGAGATTTAGATTAATTCATTTAGCAGAGGAAATCTCAAAACAGCTTAGTCTGGACTCCATCATGTGGTTATTAGTGTTAACTCTAATGAACAATTACAATAAAAAAAAAAAAAGCTGAGAAAGTAAAAATACAAAATGTACAATTTAAGGAGAAAAAGGGGCACCAGGAAGTAGAATGGAGCTAAATTTTGTGTTCAAGGAAACAGATTAAGAAATATAACAAATCGAGTGTGGATCTCAGGGCAAGATCCACCCAACTAAGTTTTCAACTCACAAAAAGAAATTAAAGAAAAACTTTTTTTTTTTTTTTTTTTTTGATATCTTTGATGTCCTGGAACTCACTCTGTAGAGCAGAGCAGAGATTTACCTGCCTCTGCCTCCTAAATGCTGGGATTAAAGATGTGCACCGCCATTGCACAGCAATTCAAGAAAATCTTAGAGCTAGGTTTGGGAGTGTACAGCTTTAATCCCAGCACTCAGAAGGCAGAGGCTGGTAGATCTCTGAGTTTCAAGCCAGCCTGATCTACAGAGCAAGTTCCAGAACAGTCAGGCTTGGGCAGTGAAGGAAACCATCAAAACCAGGAGGCTGGGGAAGATGTAATTGAATGAGGGGCCATGTTCTAGCTGCAGCAGAACTTGGTAGCTTTTGCCATGTGTATGGTGGTTCTGGCTTTAAAATCAAGGACAGAAGAAAGGGGGTATGGAATCCTTTGCTACTAAGGAAAGCTGCTGAGGCCGGATATGTGTCAGGGGTGTCCAGAGAGGCCATTGAATGAAGCTGTGAAGGAGAAGCCCAGATTGCCTTTGAGACTCCAAGATGTTAGAGATGCCAAAGCTATGGGATACTTGCCTAGCAGAGCTGCTAACAGGAAGTGGAACCAGCTCAAGAGAAAGAAGTATGTTGCAAGCAACAAAGCTGAAAGGAATTGGAGATCTGAAGGATGTTTTGACATCAAACATGGAGATACAGAGTTTAAGCCTTTGCCCAGCTGATTTCTGGCTTTGTTTTTGTCCAGTATTTGCTCACTATGCTCCCTTTCCTAAATTTTTAAATGGTAATGTACACCCTGTGCCATTATATGTTGAAAGTATGTGATCTGTTTTTTTTTATTTTGATTTTGTAAGTATGTAATCTATTTTTATTTTGATTTGTTAAGCAATTGCATGAATCTCAAAAGAAACTTGGAACATTGGACCTCAAAACATTCTTGAGACCATGGTAAATGATGGAGACTTTTGAAGTTGGACTAAAAACATTTTACATTATAACATGGTTACAAGCTTATGGCCAGGGAGTAGAATGTGGTGGCTTGAATGTAAATGGTGAGATGGTAAGGCATCCTTTGGGGAGTCATCAAAGCCTGGCATACCAAGTTGAGGCAAGTGCAAGCCTCTCCTCCCCCCCTTGCATCAAGGCTGAGCAAGGTATCTAGGTCTTTATGGGAAATGGGCTCCAGAAAACCAGTTCCTGCTTCAGGGATGAATTCTGGTTCCATTGCCAGGGGGCCCACAACCCGATCAAGCCACATAACTGTCACTCATATTCAGAGAGCCTAGTTTGGTCCCATGCAGGCTCCCCAGCTATCAGTCCAGAGTCCGTGAGCTCCCACTAGCTTGGGTCATCTATCTCTGGGTTTCCCCTAGGAGTTACTTCTCTGTTAAGCTTCCTGCATCCCTTGGTCCTTGAGATGAATCAGTAAAGCCTATTTTTTAATCTTTCCTAGTCTTCATAAGATCAAACACACACAGGCAGATAGATGTTTGAGTTTTATTTGTTTGTTTATTTTAGTTTGTGTGACAGTCTGTCAGGAATTCACTCTGTAGAGTGGCCTCAAACTCACAGATATCTGCCTGCCTTTGCCTCCCAAGTGCTGGAATTAAAGCTATATGCCACTATCACCCTGCACAGACAGCTGTTTCTAACTTAATATTTTTTTTAATTTCAGGGATTGTAATATAATGTATGAGAGAAGAATAAGTATGTATGGACACATGTGGTGTGAATACGGATGCTTTTATGCTTTTATGCTCCACACATGTGGAGGTCAGAGGACAGCCTGACCTTGCAATGTGTTTGATGCAGGGTCTTGTCTTTGTTATTGACAGGGGGTAAACCAGACTGCCGGGCCCATGGGCTTTGAAAAATTTGTCTCTGCCTCCCATCTCACTGTGAGAACACTGGGATTGCAGATCTACTACTAATATTGTTTATGTGGGTTCTGGGGGTTTGAACTCAGATCTTCATGTGGACTTTACCCACTGAGTCATTTCCCCAGCTCTATTCCTGAATAGTCAAATCTCCTGCCTCTTGCACTGCCTAGTTCTTCTCAGGTACTCTGAGCAAAGGTGTTTCTGTGCTCTGGTTTCTGAGCTCCAACTCATTCAGAGAAAGCTAAAGTCCATACATATGGAAGTTCATGTCTGCAAGATAACAAGGAATAAGTCAAATTCTAGTGAGACCTTCACAGTGACTTAGAAAGCTAGCTCTCTCTCTCTCTCTCTCTCTCTCTCTCTCTCTCTCTCTCTCTCTCTCTCTCTGTTTAACTTTGATTTTGATTTTTAATTCTATGAGCATGGGTAGGTGTCCTAGTTTTTCTTCTCTGTTGACAAATCACTGAAAGCAAAAGCAGCTTGTAGGTTACTATTACTGTGGGAGCCAATACAGGAACTCAAGCTGGACAGAAACCCAGAGGCAGGAACTGAAGCATAGACCATGGACGAATGCTGCTTACTGGCTTGCTCCCTATGGCTTACTCAGCCTGATTTTTTTTCTAGGACCACTTACTCAGGGGAAGCGGTGTCCTCAGGAGCTGGGCCCTCTCATTAGTTAAGGAAATGCAGCTGGGTGGTGATGGCACATGCCATTAATTCCAGCACTCAAGAGGCAGAGGAAAGTGGATCTCTGAGTTTAAAGCCAATCTGGTCTATAAAGGGAGTTTCAGGACAGCCAGGGCTACACTGTCTGTGTAAAGAGAAACCCTATCTTGAAAAAAACAAAGAAAGAAAATATCCTACAGACTTGCCTACAAGCCAGTCTGATGGATGTGTTTTCTCAGTCAAGGTTTCCTCTTCTCAAACTCTTCACAAAATGACCCTAGTTTGTGTTGATAAAGAAAAGCAGTCAGTGCAATCAGTGTGTATGTGAGTGCTGGTACTGGTGAAGGCCAGAGCACTGGACACCTCTAGAGCCGGAGTAAGGAGCTATTGTGAGCTGCTCACAGTGGGTCCAGAGAAGTGAACTTGGGTCCTTTCTAAATACAGTATACCCTCTAGACAGATGGGCTATCTCTTCAGCTCACAAGTTTTTGTTTGGACTTACTGAACGCCTCAGAGTTCTGCTGCAGAATAACCTAGGAACCTCCCTTCCCTCCCTTCCCTCTGCTCTTCATTCTCTCCTTGCAGTGAGGTTGCTTCCAGAAGCCATATCTAGATCCTAGAGTACACATGTTCCAGATCTGTGTATAGCCCCTTCCCGTTTTTATTTTTTATTGTTGTTGTTGTGTGTGTGTTTTAAGTCAAGGTTTCTCTGTGTAGCCATGGTTGTCCTGAAACTAGCTCTGTAGACCAGGCTAGCCTCGAGCTCAGAGGAGCAGCTTTGAGGCTTTTCAGACAGAGGATCTTGGGTTTTTGTGAGAAGTGTGGATCACAAGAGGAGAGAATGGTCCTAAATGAATGAGTCCTCTGGCTCCAAGGTCCCTTCTTTCCTGGGTCTGAGGGCTTTGCTGACTTGGCAGCATCTTGTACTCAACTGAGTCACATTTAGCTGAGCCCCACACAGTCTCAATGTCATGGAAATACCCTTCTGTTTGTTCACTGGTGCTTGGGGCCCAAGGCTGGAACTTAACTTGTAAAAGCTAAATATCCTGTTTCTAATAATGTGAAGATCATTTTTAAGACCCAAACTGTCCTCTACAGTCACCTTGAGGTATTGTAAGTACCACCTGTCACCTGTGCCTCTGTTGACTCTATCATTTACATCCTCAACTAAGCCCCGGAGCCTGGCTGGTTCACCTGGTGTCACATTCCTCTCTCTCTCTCTGTTGGTCCCCAGAGTGCTTGCCAATTAATGATGCCAAAAGCAAGCTAATGATGTTGGGGAGCACAGAGTGTGAGCAGCACTTTGTAAACTGTGAAGCTCTTTTTTTTCTGTTTTTAAACTTTTTTTAGATGTGTTTCACTTGTATATGTGCCATGTGCCACGTGCATGCCTGGGATCTGATTCCCACTTCTGACCTTCTCAGGCACCAGGTGTGTTTATGCTGTACACATGCATACATGCAAGCAAAACACTCGTACACATAAAAAGCAAATAAATCTGTCTTAGGGTTTCTATTGCCATGAAGAGACACCACGAGCACAGTAACTCTTACAAAGGAAAACATTTAACTGAGGTGGTAGCTTACAATTTCAGAGGTTTAGTTCATTATCACCATGGTGGGGACACGGTAGCATGCAGGCAGACATGGTACTGGGAAATTCTACATCTTAATCCAAAGGCAACAGGAAGTGAACTGAGTGTCACACTGAGTGAAGTTTGAGCATAGGAAACTTCAAAGCCCAGCCCCGCAATGACACACTTTCTCCAATAAAGCCATGCCTCCAACAGTGCCACCCCATTGGGGGCCATTTTCTTTCAAACAACCACAAAATCTTCTTTTAAAATGTTGTGTTTGCATATAACTTATATGCATTCTCTCATACACTCAAAAGGTTTTTTAACCTTATTTGTTTATTTTGCATGTGATTGTGTGTGTGTGTGTGTGTGTGTGTGAACCACTGCACACATGCATAACAGAGAGTGTTCTCTCCTTCCACCATGGGTCCTGGGGATTGAACCCAGGTTGTCAGATGTGGCAGCAAGCACCTTTACTCACTAAATCATCTCACAAGCATTTCCTATGTACTTTAAGTCATATCCAGGTGAGTTATGATACTAATTCAGTTTAAATGTTATATACATAGTTGTCATGATATTTGGTTTAGGAAATGACAAGGAAAATGTTTAGTTTAGATACATTTTTTAAAAATACTTTTGGTTCAACCTGTGAATGTGAAAGGCTGACTGAACTTCACTCAATGCTCAGAAACATGTTACCTTTTCTGGGTTTCAAAAGAAAGAAGCAGAAACTCAGTGTGGTCCAGCAAGGCCATAGTGCAGGAAAGTGATGTTGCCTGGAGCCATAGCTCAGAACACCCACAGACCTATCACCAGGGCTCATTTCTCAGTCATCCTGTGTATTCACTCAAATAGCTTTACTCAGCCAGAATCCTTCTGCTTTTTTTTTTTTTTAAGATTTATTTATTATGTATACAGTATACAGAAGAGGGCACCAGATCTCATCATAGATGGTTATGAGCCACCATGTAGTTGCTGGGAATTGAACTCAGAAACTCTGAAAGAACAGTCAGTGCTCTTAACCTCTGAGCCATCTCTCCAACCCAATCCTTCTGCTTTTATTAATCATTTGGGGAAAGTATTTTGAAATTTCTACTTTTTATGAAGCAGTTCAGGTTTAATATAGACTTAAGCATGAGGATTAAGAGAAAGAGAGATCTAGGTGTGGTAGCATACACATTTAATCCCAGAAGTTGGCAGGCAGAGGCAGGCAGATCTCTCTGAGTTTAAGACCAGTCTACAGAGTGAGTTCTAGGACAGTCAGGAATACACAGAGAAACTCTGTCTCAAAAAAAAAAAAAAAAAAAAAAAAAAAGATTCTGCCTCAAGTTTATTTATAGAAACAGCACAGGACACCAGCCATCTGCAAACAGTGAGGAGAGAGGGTCACCGGTCCATCTGTCTTCACTTTGGCAGACAGAGGCTGGGCCTTTCACAGGAGCCTGGGAACCTTTGGAAGCCTGAGCTGGAAGTGGAGCAGGTGTTAGGTCCAAAGTCGTCCCCAAATGGCAGTGCTGGTGACAATGTTCTAACCAGAAAGACCATTTGTCAGGACACAGTGAAAGGAATGATGCATAGAGAACAGTGCCTTGGGGAACCAGGAGAGAGGCTCCAGGAACAAAGGCAGCCGCCTTTTACCTCAGGTGCATTTAGTCCCCTGGATTGTTCCTGGACGTGATTCCATGTCTCCTGAATTGAACATTTGCATTCAATGTACAGACATGTTTATTCTTGTTGGATGTCAGGACATAGCTATGAAGCCCATTCTGGAGAAAGGACATGCAGAATGCTGTCCTCCCTGTCTCGAGTCTGGATACAGCCTCCTGCTTTGCTTCCATGCTTCCCAGACGTAATCCATAGTATATGGCAGGCAACTGTGTTTAAACTGCTCTGTCCTGGGAAGGTTCTGGAAAAACCTACAGCATTAGAAAACCTACAGCAGGGACTTGAAAGATAGCTCAGCTGTTAAGAGCACTGGCTGATCTTCCAGAGGACCCGGGTTCAAGGCCCAGCACCCACATGGTAGCTCCCGATTGTCTGTAACTCCAAGATCTGACACTCTCACACAGACATACATGCAGTCAAAACACCAATGCACATAAAATAAGAACAATGAAAGTCTACAGCATTAGACTGTCTGCAGTCCACCCCATTCTTTAAGATCTTCAAATCCTAGGTCTTGTAGACAGTTCTGCATAGGTCAGTGAAAGTCAACAGTTAATAGGGTGAACAGAAGCCTAAATTCAGCATTCCTCGGGAATCTCATGAGGGAGGCCCATTTCTGTTTACCAGAAACTCCCTTAATCCTCCCCAAAGATCAGCTCCTTCCTCTGTCTCTCTCCTTTTCTTCTTTCCAGACAGGGTTTCTCTCTGTAGCCTTGGCTGTCTGTCCTGTACAACAGAATGACCTTGAACTAATGGAGATCCGCCTGCCTCTTCATCCCGCCCCTCCCCCCATGCTGGGATTCAAGGCAAGCCCCTCCCCCACCATCGTCCAGTATGATCTGGTTTTTTTTTTTTTCTTTTTTTTTAAACTTTATTTATTTATTTATTTGCCTTGGAACTACAGTTGTTAGCTGCCATGTGGGTGCTGGGAATCGAACCCGGGTCCTCTGGAAGAGCAGACGGTGTTCTTAACCACTGAGCCATCTCTCCAGCCCCGTGATCTGGTTTCTTGATGCCATTTCTGTGCCGTTTGGGTGGTATGCCGGTCTGCGTCATGTTTTCACTTTTCACAACAACCTGTGGCTCCCAAGAGTCTTGGTACTAGAAGAGATGTTTGTTTCTTTGGGACAGAGTGTCATGTAGCTCATGCTGATCTCAGTGTTAACCTGCAGCTAAGAATCACTCTAAACTTCTGATCCTCCTGTCCTCACCCTCGAAGGTTTACAAGTGAGTGCCTCTGGGCTGGAGAGATGGCTCAGTGGTTGTCTCGAGCAACCTCACCAGCAAGGAAAGCACAACACTCAGGATCTTCCTTCAGCAGTTTAAAGGGGACCTTCACAAGCGCTTCTTCCCCCAAGGAGGGCCCGCTCAATGGCTAAATATTCTCAGGGCTTCCAATCCTAGCAAGCCACGTGGGTAATGCTCATAGGTCCACACACGCGGAAGCAAGCCACTATCCAAGCCCAAACCAAATATGGGATTGTTTACAGCAGGAGAGCACTCACCCACGGGGAGGTGGAAGGCGGAAGCCGGTGCCATCTTTGAGGCGCGGCTATGCGCAGCTCCCAGCAAGTGGTTAAGAACACTCACTGCTCTTCCAGAGGACCTGGGTTCAATTTCCAGCATCCACATGGCAGCTCACAACTGTCTGTAATTCTAAGATCTGACACCCTTACGCAGTTACACATGCAGGCAAAACACCAATTCACATAAAATAAAAATATTTTTTTAAAAAAACAAGTGAGTGCCTCTAATTCATGTTTTTTTTTAAATTTTCCTTTTAAATAATTGACTTTTCAGCATTTTCTTGGTTAATTCTTCTTTCTCTCTAAGTAAATTGACTTGTCCAGGCATCCTGAAGACCTGCCAACTGGCCATCCGTTTTAGATGCCCAGGCCTATGGTACACTTTACAGTTTCCATGCCCTAGGATGCCAGTTCCCCCTGCCCTGCCCTTCTCCACTCAGCCATACCCAGTCTCTCTTGCTGCTTGTCCACACTTTGTACCTTGGCTCCCTAGGATCTGGCAGGAGGGCAGGACTCCACTCCGTGTGACCACAATGGAGCAGTGGTGCTTCTCTGTGCTTTGGGATGTCTGTCCCTACATTGTATTCGATGGAATCCTCCACTCTCAGTCACAAGTCTACTTTTATCTAAATTTCCTAAAGGAAGAAATGAGACTAGAGACCCTGTGAACACCCAGTCCAACCTAACCTCTCCAGTTGCTTGAAGAACAATCCAGGCTTCCAGGAGAGGAAGGCAGAACACTTGGCCAGAACTACCCTGGGTGTAGTTGCAGCTTTAAAGTATCCTATATGGCTCCCTTGGGACAAGATGATTCTCAGACTCATCTCCAGCATTCAAGCCCTGCCTGATCCAGAGCTCACATTTGGACTGGTTCATCATCAGGGACTGAGGGGCAATCACATTCAGAGTTGTGGGGTAGCTTGGCAGGGACAGCCGTTCTCTGTGGTGTGATGCGGTTGGCACCAGAGTGTGGGACAAAGGACTAGCTGGCAGAGAATCAGAGAGTCCCTTCTGCCACCAGCTCCGGCTTTCCGCTAGGGATATGTAAGAGGATTAGGGCTCAGAACTCTGGACAAGGGGCTTTTATTCACTAGACTGAATTTTCATTGGCTTACAAAGCCCAAGTGGAGGGGGAGGGTATGACCACCCTGCCCCCTCAGTGATGGATGGAAGCATCTAGTCCCTACCACATCTGTCTAAGGCAAAAGCTCCAGGGCCTAGGGGGCATCTTCTCCCTGCCATAGAAACAGCCATTTCCAGACAGGCTGAGTCAGCAGTGGTTTATTGGAAATCAAAGTTCTGAAATATTGGAGCAGCAGAAGAATGTTGCCATCATTCCATCCTCTGACTGTTTGTCTGGGGAAACTGAGTTTCCCAGGAGGCTATGATGTGTTGGAGCTCCTCTGTGCTGGAGCAGAAGAGCAGGGACTAGAATGAGGAAGGAAGGGAAGTGGGTGTGTGGGGAGGAGGCACGTAGAGTGAAGTTTGGCCTCCATCTGGTGCTGGGGCTGACCTGTGTCCACGGTGGGTGGTCTGTCTTTCCTAGCATCTCTAATAACTGGAAAGGATACAACATATGCTTGCTGGGAGATCTTTCTCACTCAGAGTAATGATTTAGAGTGTTGGATGCATCATTTATTACTTAAAATCCCCAGTTCTCAAGTCAGCAACTAATAACAGATATTTGATTCACTTATTCTTTTATGTTACAAACAAATGTTATGAACATAAACATTTTTATGATAGGAAGTGTAAAAGATCATGTGGTGAAAAGATTTATTATTGTGAGTTTTTGTTTTTGAGACAGTTTCTCATGTAGCCCTGGCTGTCCTGGAACTCACTCTGTAGACCAGGCTGGACTCGAACTCACAGAGGTTCACCCACCTCTGCTTCCCAAGTGCTGGGATCAAAGCGGGGGTGCCACCACCACTATGCTTGACTGTTTTGTTAGTGTTGTTTTTAAGACAGGGTCATAAGTAGCCAGAGCTTCCCTTACACTCAGTATGTAACCCAGAATGACCCTGGAGCCCGGATCCCGTGGCTTCTATTTCCTAAGTATTGGGATCACAAGCATGTGACCCCACAGCCCTTGTGTGGAGGTCAGAGGATAACTTTCAAGGTGAGTTCTCTTCTTCCATGTAGCTTCTTGGGATCCAATTTAGGTCACTAGGTTTAATGACAGCCACCTATAACCACTGAGTCATTCCTCGGGTCCTGCACCCACACACCCACACAATAAATAAATAGATAAAGTTTAATATCGTTCATATTTTCTTTAGTTTTCCTTAAGAAAAGAATATGAGGTACATCTTAGTGGTAGAGAACATGCTTAGCACAGGGAGAAAGAAACGGAGGAAGGGAGGAAAAGAGGGAGGCAGGCAATATACAGGAAATTAAATCTCCTGATATTGTGTCCACTCTCTACCTCCAGAAATAAGAACTGACAGAACTTTAATGTTGATTCTTCTTGTCTGTAGTTAACTAATCCTGAGCTCACACTACTCAATACAATGTATACACTGGGAATTCAGCAATAAACCTGATGGGCAAAAATGTTCCTTTGGTGTCAACAGCTAAATAAATAACTGAAACATACAGTATTGTCAGTATGAGAAGCGCTGATGAGGAAAGAAAAGCAGAAGGGCCCTGGGGTGACAGGTGACTGTGTGCCAAGCTACACAGAAAGCTTTGGTCTCTATGACTGCCTAACACATAGCCCCCAGACTTGGGGGCTCAAACCGAACAACCAGATCTGACCTATACTAGTGTCTGCGGCCAGAGATGTGGAACATCTCAGCTGGCGGCTCTGGCCCAGGGTCTCTCTTGGGATTGTGACAAGATGAGAAATGGCACTGGGATTTTCACTTTGAAGATCACAAGTCTGGGCTCTGGCAGTAGACACAGTAGGGGAGATCCTTGGCATCTCTTACTGTCTCCCTATGGTTTTTACACGTGACCTCTCCAGAAAAGCAGATCCAAGGCCAGACTTCTCTCAAAGCCATGATGCATCAACAGAAATGCATCTAAGAGCACCAGACAGATAAAATGCCTTTTACCACATAGCTTTAAAGATCCCCTGCTGTGTTCTTGATCAAAGCACTTAAGCAATGTTGCCATATTTTGTACAATGTATGGGCCCTAGAGGCTTGTAAGGGGCCTAGAGACCAGCCTGGCCTCTGCCAGTACAAACTGGTGGCAGCTAATGCCTTAAGATATGTGCTCCCTGGAGCACTGACTGTTTTTCCAGATGACCTGAGTTCTTTTTTTTTTTTTTTTTTTTTTTTTTTTTTTTTTTTTTTTTTTTTTTTTTTTTTTTTTTTTTTTTTTTTTTTTTTTTTTTTTTTTTTTTTTTTTTTTTTTTTTTTTTTTTTTTTTTTTTTTTTTTTTTTTTTTAAACACTTTTATTTATTTATTTATTTATTTTCCTTGGTGTTTGCCTGGAACTGGAACTACAGACAGTTGTTAGCTGCCATGTGGGTGCTGGGAATTGAACCCGGGTCCTCTGGAAGAGCAGCCGGTGCTCTTAACCGCTGAGCCATCTCTCCAGCCCCATGACCTGAGTTCTATTCACATGGCAGCTAACAACTGTGTAATTCCAAGATCTGACACCCTTACAGTTATACATGTGGGCAAAATACCAACTCACATAAAAAATAAAATAAATATTTAAAAAAAGACATGTGCTCCTAAAGCACTTCAGCATAAACCAACCTGGGGCCTGTGCCTGGGGCCTTGAGGAGGGCCTAGTCTGAATACATCATTCCTAGCCCAGCAAGAGACCACCAGCTGCAGCTGCAGATACCAGCAAATCAACGCCCTTTCCCCTGGCTGGGAAGAGGGTCTGGGAAAGAGAGTATTTAAGGTCTTTCCGATCCATAATAAAATTGGACTTGCTTGTTTCAACTTGTCCCCAGAGCTGTGTGGTTGCTCTCCACACCATCTTTCCCTCTCCCCAAGGGAAAATAGCAGGACCCTGAGCACAGAGGCAACCCTAACTCCTGACCCCAAACCAGAGTCGCTCCAAATAATATCTGATGTTGTAGTTTGTAATCCAAGCTATTTGGAAGGCTGAGACAGGAGGATCACAGTTTCAAGACCTGCCTAGACAACGTATTGAGATTCTTTTCCAAAATAAAAAGTTAAAAAAAGAATAAGACACAGCTGAGCAGCTCAATGACAGAGCATTTGCCCAGCATGTGTGAAGCCCAGACTCTCAATCTCCCTTAATGAAGTGTGTGTGTGTGTGTGTGTGTGTGTGCACATGCAATGTAGCATATGTAGGGGTGTGTGTGCACATACATATGTAGCATATGTATATGTGTATGTGTGCACATGCATATTTAGCATACATAGGTGTGTATTTGCACATGTTTTCCTTAGTTTAAGGAAGAAAAAAACTATTGTAATCTTTCAATGAGTGTCAATGTGAAGTTGTGGGAAGTATATGTGGGTTGTTCTATGACCTGATAGGTCTGTTGGCACAAATACTGTTTTTATATCTCAAAATGCCCCTTTTTGCCTTCCTTTTTTTTGTTGTTTTTGTTTTGTTTTATGACAGGGTCTTGTTGTGGAATAATCCTTCTGTACACTGTGAAAATAAAAAGCCATTAATAAAAAGCCGAATGGCAGATAGTTAGGCAGGAATTTAGGGGCAGAGAGAATGCTGGGAAGAAGAAGGGCGGAGTCACAGGAGTCGCCAGCCAGATGCTAGAAGGAAGCAGGAGGTGAAAGATGAAAGAGCGGTAGCACCATGTGGCAGGCTGTAGATTAATAGAAACGGGCTAATTTAAGTTATAAAAGCTGGTTAGTAGTTAGTCTGAGCTATCAGCTGTTGTAAATGATTGCTGCTCGGACTTTCTGGTCTAGCTCAGAGGTTCAGACCCACAGTCCCACAGAAACACAGGCATATAATTTGCTGTCTCCTTCATCTGAACTAACCCATCTTGTTCAGCTGTGTGGCTGGGTACCTTTTCTCAGAGCAGCATTTCCTCTGCAGCTCCTGGCATCTGTGTCTGACATCTCTCTCTGCTCTGAGATGTTCCTGAGTTTTCTTAGCCTGGTAGCCCTGCCCACAGCTCCTGTTTGCCTTTGGCCAATCAGCTTTTATTAAACCCATAAGCAGGACATATATTTACATTACCAGCATTATCCCACTACATTTCCCCTTTATCTCTTTTTAAAACAAGAGTGTGGCTTTCTCCTCTAAACTCAAGCATACTTGCTAAAGGAAAAAGGCAAAATCTCTGTATCATATCAGAAGAGCCACCTGATATGGGACAGAGGAATGACTAAAAAGAAGGGACAGTTCTATTGTCACTGATCTTATTCTGAATAAAGATGTATGCATTAAGCTTTCTGTATATTGTGTTAAGTTTTAGTCTTTTATCAGTTTTCTGCAGTGATCCATGACAATGCTCAATTGTGAACTGGAAGTATCCAAAAGGAAGATGGGGCCCCACAACGATATCAGATGGACTATGACAAAGGCACCAGGCTGACAAACACCAACCAAAGATCAGATTTGGACTACAAACTGCTCAGGACATTTTCAAAGTGGCTAGCTGAGATGAACTCTAGCCAGGACCTGAGACAAGCCGTGCGCTTTCCTGCTATGCAGAGACTGGATAACAAATCACAAAGCTACACATTTCAGGACTTGACCATCAATAACTCTTTTCAAGATTCCCTAAAGTTGCTGTTGCCCCCACCCAGACAGCAGGAAGTAAATTTAAGAACACGACGCCCACATACCCAAGAGGTGGGGAGGTACTTTTTAGTCTTTTAATGGGTTATGAATGATTGTCATTGTTTAGGGTAATTGGTTAAAAATTGTTATTGGTTATGGTTAGAAAAAGCTAAACAAGAGAGATTAGACTTTGGGTTCTTGTTTAAAAAAAAGGAAGAAGAAAAAGAAAAAAGGGATACAGATATAATAGGATATAAGGGTAGATTATTGAATCTACTTTAAAAAATTACTAGCTTTAAATATTTTACGTTAGACTTGAGTTTTTGTATACTGTATACAAATTGTGTACATTGATATAAGGATGAGATTAAATTATATAATACCTTGAACAAACAGGAATACAATTGTACATATATTCCTGTTTGTTCAAGGTATTATATAATTGCTAGTCCAGGGAAGTTATTACCAACTAATTAGGATATAAAGAAATGCAAGCTAGTAGCTAGACATTACAATCAAACTAATAGTCATATTAGATATGTTTTCAAGATCAGATATATTTTAGATGGACAGGTCTTCTTCAAGCACTTCAGAGATCCATAGAATATGACATTTAAGAAATTTAGGGGCTGGAGAGATGGCTCAGAGGTTAAGAGCACTGACTGTTCTTCCAGAGGACCTGAATTCAATTCCCAGCAAAACCACATGGTGGCTCACAATCATCTATGATGAGGTCTGGTGCCCTCTTCTGTAAAACTGTATGCATAATAAATAAATAAATCTTTAAAAAAAAAAAAAGAAATTTCAAAAATGGGGCTGGAGAGATGGCTCAGCGGTTAAGAGCACCGTCTGCTCTTCCAGAGGACCCGGGTTCGATTCCCAGCACCCACATGGCAGCTAACAACTGTCTGTAGTTCCAGTTCCAGGCAAACACCAAGGCAAATAAATAAATAAATAATAAATAAATGAAGTTTAAAAAAAAAAAGGAAATTTCAAAAACATAGGTTATTATTATTTTGACAATGGGACATCTGGTCCTGGCAGCACCAATCCACTTCAGAGAAGATTATGGACATCAAGGAAACTCCTCCATATGAGTTGACCTTCTTTGTGAGAAAAGTTAGCCACTGGGCAAGAACATACTCTTGCCTTGACTGCTGACAATATGATATTCAAAACAGACAAGCAGAAGAAATACACAAAAGAATTGCCAAACCTTGCCAAGACAAGGTAAAAGGACTTTGGGAGTATCCTGCTGCCCAAAGAAGTCTGTCAGACATGCTAGGCCTGTAAGCTGAAGATGGATGCTTCAACAACACAAAAGAACTTTGGGTGACTCTCCAGGCAGCCAGATGTTTCATTTCTTACATTTTTGGAAGTTGGTATTTGCTTAATATTATTTCCTTCTTGGGTCTCTGAGGAATTTGAAGATGAGATAGTTAATAGTTATAGTTATCTAGTGACAGTTTTAGGAAAGAAAAGTTAAAGTAAGTTTAAGAGACATCAAAATATAGTTTTTAGTTAGTAATACAAGTTAGATGTAAAGTGGATTAGGTACAATCCTTTGGACTCACCAAAATAGGATAAATAATGGAATACTTTCTTTGAATTTGTCAATTGTTAATGAACTGGACATTCTTTATGTAATTATTGTTTGTATATTACTATATATAATTATTGTACCTATTATATATGGTCTTTCCTATGTTATAACTTTCTTTTTCATTTTTGACACAAAAGGGGATATGTGGATAAATATTACATAATAAAACCTGAATATTGGGGAGAGAGCACACAGTCAAATCCTAGGCAGACAGCTCAGGAAATTTTTGATCCTTGACTACAAAGATAAACAGCTGAGTCAGTCACACACACCTTTAATCCCAGCACAGGGAAAGCCAGGGAGTGGTGACCTACACCCTTGATCCCACAACTCCAGAAACAGAAGAAGTTCCAGGCTACATGCCTTTAATCCTAACCTGGATGGGATAGGGTATATAAGGGCTGTAGAAACCCAGAGAGAACAGAAGCGACTGACAGAAGCGACCAGGAGTGAGGCTGAGGAAGTTGCAAGACAGCTGGGTGACAATTGACTGTGGTGCTTCCTCTCTCTGATATTTCAGCCTACCCCGGATATTTGGCTCTGAGTCTCATTTGTGATACTACAATCAGCCAAGCATTTATAATCAATATTGTCTCCATGGTGGTTATTTGGCAAGCAGGAAAGAAAAGTCCACTTACAAAGTCTTACTATGTAGCTCTTGATATCCTGGAACTCTCTCTGTAAACCAAATCTCTGGCCTCAGATTTACAGAGATCCACCTGCTTCTGCCTCCTGAGTACTGGGATTAAAGATATGCACCACTACTATCCTAACACTTATTCTTAAATCTATATTAAAATGTTGGGTTTTTTTTTTTTTGTTTTTTAAAGCTGGAGAGATGGCTCGCTGAGCTGTTAAAAGTACTTAACTGGGGGCTGGAGAGATGGCTCAGCGGTTAAGAGCACCGTCTGCTCTTCCAGGGGACCCGGGTTCCATTCCCAGCACCCACATGGCAGCTAACAACTGTCTGTAGTTCCAGTTCCAGGCAAACACCAAGGCAAATAAATAAATAAACAAAGTAAAAAAAAAAAAAAAAAAAAAAAAAAGAGCACTTAACCTGTTTGCCTTGAAAAGACAATTCTCTAATTGGCAGTTGGAAGGACTGGGCTGTTGTGGTGGTTTAAATGTAATTGGTCCCCATAGGCTCATAAGGAGTGGCACTATTAGGTGTGGCCTTGTTGGAGTAGATGTGTAACTGGGGGTGGGCTTTGAAGATTTAGTTGCTCAAGCCAGGCCCAATGCCATTCTTTCTTGTTGCTGCTGTCTACCAATCCAGATGGAGAACTCTTGGCTCCTTTTCCAGCACCATGTCTGCCTGCATGCTGCTATGCTTCCTGCCATGGGATAATGGAGTAACCCTCTGAACGTTAAGCTAGTCCCAATTAATGTTTTCCTTTATAAGAGTTGCCATAGTTACAGTGTCTCTTCATAGCAATAAAACCCTAAGACACCAGCATTTGATTTTGGTCTTGTTTTTTTTTTTGTTTTGACAGGGCCTCTCTATGTAGCCCTGGCTGACTGGAACTGATTATGTAGACCAGGCCAATCCTGAACTCACAGAGATTTGCCTTCCTCTACTTCTGGAATTTTGGGATTAAAAGTATATGCCATCACACCAGGCTAAATCATGTGTTTTTTAAAATTTATTTTTATTTTATGTACACTGGTGTTTTGTCTGTAAGCACATCTAGATGAGGGTGTCAGATCCCCTGGAACAGGAGTTACAGACAGTTGTGAGCTGCCATATGGGTGCTGGTGAGTAAATCCAGGTCCTCTAGAAGAACAGTCAGTGCTCTTAACCACTGAGACATCTTTCCAGCCCCTAAGTCCTGACCATTTGAGTCTGAAGTGGGATTTCCAGAGCCCACACAAAAAGCCAGGCATGGTGGCATATGCTTGTAATCCCAGTGATGGCAAAATGGAAGGTGGAAACAGACGGATCCCTGGGGTTCACTGGCCAGCTGGTCTGAGTTACCTGGTGAAATTCCAGGCCAGTGAGAAACTCTCGAAAACAAAAGGTAGATGGCACCTGCAGTTACTCTCTGACCTTCACATGATGGAGAGATTAGATACTCACAAGTTATTCTCTTCCCTTGACATGCACACAATCATCCCCAATAAATAAATACATAAATAAAATAAAAATATATATAATTAGAAGAGATATTTAAAGCCATCCTCTACTACACAGTGAAGTTGAGGCCAGTCCTGACCTACATAATACTTTTTCTCAAATAAACAAACAACACTGGCCATGTGGGCACATGCCTTTAACGCCAGCACTCTGATCTCTGTGAGTTCAAAACCAGCCTGGTCTACCTAGAAAGTTCTAGGCCAGCCAGGACTACACAGTGAGACTCTGTCTCAATAAAATAAAATAAAAATATCAACATTAAAACTAAATGAAGAACTAACTACAGCTTGGATTGATTTTCTTGTTTTACAAAATGTCAATTGATTTTCTGAATTAATATTTTTTTCTATGACCTTAGGTCTAAGAGAACCATTTAAAGAGAATATATCTCTCTATTTCTTTTGACAGGGTCTCAAGATCACTACATTGCTAAAGGATTTTTCTGCCTTTACCACTCATGTGCCGGAATTAAAATGTGTGCAGCATTAAGGTCAGTGTTTGTGCTGTACTGAGGATTGAACCAGGACCTCTTGCATGCTAGGCTAGTACTCTGCCATCTGAGCTACACCCCTAGACCAGGCTGTGTTTCTTCTCTAATGGTTATATGGTTGACTGGGGAGTGACTATGCAGATGTGGGACACTTTTTGACTATGGGGTATTGAAAAACAAAATGACAAAAATTATGGGAGTGGCTTGAACAGTAGATGACACTGAGCTACCAGGTGGCTTTCATGGATCCTGGAAATAGCCTTTTAGTAGCTCCATGCTTCTGTAGAAATGCTTCAAGGCTATTGAAACACAACTCCTGCCAGATGGTGGTGGTGTACATCTTTAGTCCCAGCACTCAGAAGACAGTAGCTGGCAGATCTCTGTGAATTCGAGGTCACCCTGGTCCAGGATAGCCAGGGCTACATAGGGAAACCCTGTCTCAAAAAGAAAGAAAGAAAACACCACTCCTTCTCTGCATGTCAGCACAGAATGCTGAGTGAGATAACAGAGCAGAAGTAGGTGGCGTCTGCTTCAACTAGACTTCAAGCAAAAGAGATCTACAGACCATGAAAATGCTCCAACTGAGCTATCACAGGAGTCAGAAACAAAAGACCCCTAGGCTGTCGCCATGACCTCCAAAGCAATGAAACCCTCTAAGAGGCCTCTACAGATGGAACTGTTTATTTCAGGGCTTAGAGTGGTAGCAGGCTCACAACACGGAAGGACTTAAGAGGTATCTGATGTTAGTTAACACTGTTCTTCCAAGTGCTCAGGCAGCTGCAGCCCCACCCCCACTTCCTCCATTCCACCCCCATCCCCGCCTCCACCACCTCCGGGCCAGTGGCCAAAATCTCCTCACCCCTACTTCCGAAAAGCCCATTCATGGCTACTCTCAAGGTCTCATCCCAACCCTGCCTCCCCTGTCTACACAAAGCCACCCTTTCTTCTCAGGGATCCAGGTGGCAGTTGAAACTCTAAATAGTGATGTCTCTTCTTGTGGCCTCATAAAGCCCCCAAAGGGCAGCCCAGACTGAAGGTCAGCTTTGTGCGCAGTGCCCAGGGGTCAGATGAGGGTGCTTGATTTCCATTTTAGCCAGAGCTGAGGGGCACCTTACAGACAGACCCTTGGGAATTGCCAAGACACAGACAGGGTTCTTCCTCTCGGCCAGAGCAGTGAAGACTGCCAGCCCTCCCGCCGCCTTCAGCCTTCAGCCAGAGTGGGTTGCTGGGCTTGCCTGCTGCGGTCCCCTGCAGACCTCCGCTGGCTTTTCTCCGCTGGCTTTTCTCCGCTGGCTGCTGCTGAATTCTACTTGGTGTGGTGCTCAGGATCCCGTCCCTTTTGAATATTTCACTGTCTTCATTGCCAGGCAGGATTCAGCACCTCCTGCTCCCCAGTCCCACCTGTAAAGGAAAGCAGCCAGTTCTGTTGGCTTCAAGGCCCTCAGAACTACACACCCACCACATTGCTCCCGCCTCCTCCTCAGAGCACGATGCTCGAGGCCGTGACTTTGTTTCTCATTCTTACTACCTCAGACCCTCCCCTCAGCTCAGCACTGACTCTCACCTCAGTGAGAGTTAAACCCTGAGACAGGCAATCAGTGCTACTGCTCCCACCACTAGATCAGACCAAACTGGGTAGAAAAATCATTCCAGGGCTGGAGAAGCAACTCTGTAAAATGCTTGAGTTCCATCTCCACCATTCATGTAATCCCAGTGCCGGAAAAGTAGAGACAGATCCTTACAGTTCTTTCCCGCCAGTCTATCCTAACTGGCAAGCCTAGTAAGAATTCCTACCTCCTCTGGCAAGATGGTTCAGTCAGTGGGTAAGTGTCTGCCGCCCCCAGAACCCATATGGTGGAAGGAGATAATTAGCTACTGAAAGGCGCCCTCTGCCCTTCACACCCAAGTTAGGATATGCACATGTCTCCCCCCACCCAGTAAGCAGATGCCATTAATTAAAAAAAAAAAAAAAAGTGCTATGCTTGTGAGATGGCTCAACAAGCAGGTAAGGGCACTTACCGTTACACCCTCGTGTAAGAATTTCCACGGACTCCAGGGAGGCTGGACAGGCTACAACATACATGAGGATTTTATTGTTACATACAGGTTTCAAGGAACCTGGGTCGATAGCCTGGTTCCTGTGTAGCAGAAAGGTACCACCCGGACTCACCTTGGCATTCCAGGATTGGGCAAAAGGGTAAGGTACAGCAGCTATTGGTTGAGCCCTCTGACACAAATCCAACTTTTGAATCCATTGGCTGTGGAGTTCACTTGCAGACCTGGGCCCCCTGCACTCAGGGGCCAAGGTGCAGATGAATCTTTGAAATTGAGCCCCGCCCGCCCTTCAGGTCCTCACACTGACCACCAAACCTGATTACCCGCACTGATTCCCGAGACCCACATGGAGGATGGAAAGAACTTACTCCTGAAATTTGTCCTCTGACCTCCACACATGTACATGGCGTACCTACACTCACACCCCTAAAATGTAATAAAATTTTTTTTTAATACATTCTTATTACATATGAAAACTCTCTTGTCTGTTCTGTTGGGTTCTCAGTTCTGGGGAGGATCTGCCGGTTTTCCCCAGAATCCTGCAGTTCCCTAGTTGACAGCTGTCCAGGCCTTCCCTGCTTTCTCACTCACCTACAGCTCCCTTCCACTGTCCCCTCCTCTTTTAGGAAGGACTGGCTAGAACCAGTCCTCTCACTTTCTAGAACTCTCTCCCATGGCTATCTTCACCTAACTATACCAAACTGACCACAGACCCAGTTTCATTCATTCTTATATTTATGCATTTAGGTATTCAAGGTCCCAGCAATTCATCAATGAAGAAAAGGAACGAACCCTCTGCCCTCTGGGGCTACAGAGACGGCTTAACAGCTCAGGGCACTTGCTGATCTTCCAGAGGACCCAACCTCCATTCTCAGAACCCATGTTAGGCAGCTTAGTGTCTGTCCTCTACAACTTCAGCTCTTGGTGACTAAAGGGACCTGATGCCTGACTTCCAGGGCACCTGCACTAATGTGCACACACTAGCCCACATGCACCATATATATATGTAATTTAAAAGAATAAAAATAAGTCTTTTTTTTTTTTTTAATTCTCTGGGGCTGAAGAAAGGGCTAAGGAGTTAAAAGCACTGGCTACTCTTCCAGAGGACCCAGGTTCAATTAATTCCTAGCATCCACGTGGCAGCTCACAGCCATCTGTGACTTCAGTACCAGGCAATCTGATGCCTTTTTCTGGCCTCTGAAAGAACCAGGCACACATGTGATACATGGGCTTACATACAGGCAAACCCCCCCAACACACAAATTAAAATTAAATCTGTGCCCTCATCCAGAGTGCATTCAAGTGAGGAAGGACTGTGGGCAAGTGATCTGAACTACGGGTTGGATGGTGATAACTTCTATGGATACAAATAAAGAATGGGTAATGACTGGTGAGTGTTACAGTTTGGATTATCTATTAGAAAATGCTGGTCAAAACCAAAACAAACAAAAAAGGAAAGAAAATGCTGGGATGGAGTGTGGAGTTTACATATGTGAAAGAAAGAGACAAGAAACAGCATTGGATGGGGAAGAACGAGGGAGTAATGGCACCCAATGAAGTCTCAGAAAGGTTCTGGAGCTAGAACATTCTATCGGTGCCCCATGTGGACTGGAAACGGTCAGTCCTGTAGCTCCACCCCACCCAGTTACAAAATGAAAAAATGTGGGCAGCAGCGCCTGGGAGAGCCCGTGGGTCTGTGTCTTGCTTCAACAGTGTTTGGACGGAGCAGACCCGGGGACTCCTTTGTCAGCTTCCAGCTGCAGCCTCTGGGACCATCTCATCACCTCCTGCCTTTGCGAATCAGCCATGACCTCCCAGGTTCGTCAGAACTATTCCACCAAAGTGGAGACCGCTGTGAACTGCCTGGTCAACTTGCACCTGCGGGCCTCCTACACCTACCTCTCTCTGGGCTTCTATTTTGATCAGGATAACGTGGCTTTGGAGGGTGTTGGCCACTTCTTCCGAGAATTGGCCAACAAGAAGTGAGAGGGTGCCGAGGGTCTCCTCAAAATGCAGAACGAGTGTGGGGGTGGGGGGTGGGGGTGCACTCTTCCAGGATGTGCAGAAGCCATCTCAGGATGAGTGGGGTAAAACCCTGGAGACCATGGAAGCTGCCTTGGCCCTGGAGAAGAACCTGAACCAGGCCCTCTTGGATCTTCATTCCCTGGGTTCTGCTCACACAGATCCTCATCTCTGTGACTTCTTGGAAAACCGCTTCCTGGATGAGGAGGTGAAGCTCATCAAGAAGATGGGCAACCACCTGAGCAGCCTCTACAGGGTGACAGCCCCCAGCCAGCTCCGACTGGCACACCCCAGTCATCTCTGGGAGAGTATCTCTTTGAGAGACTCACCCTCAAGCATGACTAGGAGACCTTGCCTTCCAAGGGGCTCCCTCTGCTCTGCACCAGCCAGCCTCAAGACCTTCACCGGAACCTCTTAGCACCAGGCAGCCCCTCCCAAGTCTTGGACCAAGCAAAAATAAAGCCTTTGAAACAGCAAAAAAAAAGAAAAAGAAAAAATGTGACCTCAAGTGACATGTGTCGGACCTTAGGGAAAGCTAGGGCTGGAGGCTACTTGGTGATTGCTATTTCCACAGATGCCTTCCAAAGAGATCTGGTGGGTAACTCCATGCCAATCACATGATATACTCAGTAAGGGCCTTGTGGACTAGACCAAACTGAGTTCATGTAAGTTAGCCTTACAGATGGACGAGGAACAGGCTTAGGACATGAGATGTGGATGCATACAGACCAAGAGGCCCTGAATAGAAAAAGTGAGCTATAGGACAGCTGGGACCAGGTGGCCACCTGAGGTTCCTGACTTTCACTCTGAGAGCAAAGACATGGGCCACTGAAGGCTGATAGTGACCCTGTCACAGTTGTATCCCTGCTGGCTTAGAACTCATAGAGGTCCTCATGGCTCAGGGCTGGAGAGATGGCCAAGAGCATGTAGTATTCTTCCATGTCCATCGGATCCAAGCTCACGTCCCAGCACCCCCCTGGCTCTTAACTGGCTATACACATTTACTGATGCCTCTGGCCGCTGAGGACATCTGTACTTATTTGTGCATGTACATATGTGAGTGCACGCCACACACACACACACACACACACACACACACACACACACACGTGAGGGCAACACACACACACACACACAGAGGTTTATATATATATATAAACTGGTCAGTGGTGGCACATGCCTTTAATCCCAACATTCAGGAGACGGAGGCTGGTAGATCTCTGAGGTCAGCCTAGTCTACAGGGTAAGTTCCAGGACAGCCAGGGCTACACAGAGTAACCCTGTCTTGACACCCCCCCCCCAAAAAAAGAGGCATGCTAAGAGAGCTTGGTGGAGATTGTCCATTGGAGCTACAGGCAGACACATGATCTCTGTTTAATAAATCCTCCAGGGTTGTTAACCCGACATCATTAGTCAGTATCTGCTGCCCTCTGGCGGCCATGTAGGAAATAGCCCAACTTCCAGTTTTTCTTTCAGCCAGCTGTGAGTTACATAGGTTCATTCACCTTCAGCTCCATCCCAGATAGATGGCAGAAGCACGTTGGTTACCCCCTGGTAACCAACGTGAAGACATCAAAAGTGTTTGCCAGAGAGGTGAGTTCAAGGACATATTCATGGGAGGAAAGGAATTGAAGTTGAGAAGGCTTGGGGCTCAAGGCCTGGAATCGTCGTCATCACCATCATCGTTTTCAGTATTGGGACAGGGTCTCTTTGTATATCCCTAGCTGGTCTATCACTCTATATAGACCAGGATGGACTCAAACAGAGATCTACCTAGTGCTACCCCTTGAGTGCTAGGATTAAAAGCATCTCTGGCTATTTTGTTTTTGAAGATTTAATTTTATGTTTGCCAGTGCTTTTCTTGCATCTAAATATGTATACCACATGTGTGCCTGTTGCCTGTGGAGGTCAGAACAGGATGTCAGATCCCCTGGACATCATGTGGATGTTGAGAACTGAACCCAGGTCCTCTGGAAGAGTGTCCTGAGCTCTTACTCCTTGAACCATCTCTTTAGCTCATTTATTATTTTTTAATGTGTATGTGTGTTTACCAATGTGTCTGCCATGCATAGACCTTTGAAGAGGCCAGAAAAGGGCATCAGATCCCTTGGAGTGGAGTTATAAGCAATTGTGAGATGTCTAGTGTGAGCGCCAGGAACTGAACTTGAGTCCTTGGGGAAACAGCAGGACTCACTCTTAATTGTGAGTCACTTTTCCAACCCCTGGAATAGTCTCTGAGTGGAAAGACTGGAGCTAAGGAGGTTGGGAGACAAAGACACTCAGGACAGCATTCCAGAGAAGACACAGAGAGCCTGGAGTGTGCACAGGGTCAGAGCATGAAGATGCTCCCCAAGGCCAGGGAAAGAGGCTTAAAAGGAGCAGAATAAGGAAAAGGAGGGGATTTTTCAATGTAGTAAATGGCAGCCATGAAAAACCCAAAACCAGCATCCTATTTCATGGTGTAAGCCTACTGCTTTCCCTTAAAATGAGAACAAGACTAAGATGTTTCACCATTTCCTGGCCAATGTACTTAGACAAGAATATAAAGCACCTAGTCAGGAAAGGAAGAGATAAACCTGTTCCGCTCACTGACGCCAGGGCCATTTACTCAGAAAATCCAATGGAATCTTTAAAATGAGTTTGGCAAAGACGAAGGGAAATTAATATATAAAAATAAATTTTAACTGAGGATGTACTTGGCACATATGAAAACCTCTCCAGCTGCTGAACATATCCAAAAAGCAGAGCAGAGCTGGTAATCTGAGCACTCACGAGGCAGAGGTGAGTTCCTGGTTTACATAGTGAGTTCCACTCCAGCCCAGGGATATACAGTAAAGCTCTGTCTTCAAGAGCCAAGAAATAAACAACACAAAATCTGAGCAGGGTTGAGAGATGGCTCATTAGTTAAAAAAGAGAACTGGGATTCAGTCCCAGCACCTGCACTGGGTGCTCACAATGGCCTGTAACTCCAGCCTTAGTTCCAATTTGTCTCTGTGGGCACTGACACTAATATGCCGATACCCATATATGTAAGTAGGAATATAGAAATAAAACCTTTTAAAACAATAGAAAAAAAACAAACAAACAAAAACTTGATAGATTAATTTGAGGGTTTGTGACATTGTGTTCAACAAACCAGAGACCTAGCTGTGAGTACAAGGCCAACTTTTGGGGTGAGTTGTTGTGGAACAATCTTTTTTGCACACTGTGAAAATACGTTGTTCTCATTGGTTTAATAAAGAGCTAACTGGCTAATAACTATTCAAGAAGAAGTTAGGTGGGAGAGCCAGATTGAGGGAATTCTGGGAAGAAGAGAGTGAGGTCACCAGGGGATGAGCTGAGAAGCAAGATGAACCTGCCCTGCTGGAAAAGGGTACCAAGCCTTTGTTGGTAGCACACAGATAAAAAATATGAGTTAATTTAAATTGTAAGAACTCGTTGGTAACAAGCCCAAGCTATTGACTGATCATTTATAAGTACTAATAAGTTTCTGTGTGGTTATTTGGGAGCTTCCTAGTGGGAGAGAAAAGTCTCCCTACAGTCAGAGGTTGTTCTCTTTTCCTTTTTAAAAATCTTAGGGGCTGGAAAGGTGGCTCAGTAGTTAAGCACTAGCTGCTGTTCCAAGCCAGGTTTCAATTCCTATCATTTACATGATGGCTTACAACCCTCTAACCCTAGTCCCAGGGGATCCAGTGCCTTCTTCTGGATTTTGCAGGCATTAGACATACATACATGTGGGCAAAACACACACACACACACACACATTTGGTTTTTTGAGATACGGTTTTTCTGTGTTCTGTGTAAAAACCCTGGAAATCACTTTGTAGACAAGGCTGGATTTGAACTCACAGAAATCCACCTGCCTCTGCTTCCAGAGTGCTGGGATTAAAGGCATGCGCCCCCATTGTCTGACATATAATAGTTTTTTTAATCCTAAATTTCATTTGTAATTGTTTGTGAAGGTGTGAATATGGCTTCACATGTGCCGTGGCATACTTGTGGAGATCCTAGGACAACTTTCAGATCCATTGTAGGTTTAGGGGATCAAACTCAGGCCATCAGGCTTGCCATGTCAAACCCCTTTCACGTTTGGAACCAGCTCAAGCTCAGCGGTTGCTTTTCTTTTTACTATCAGTAAACCCCAACAGCCCTTTTGTTTTATTCTGTTTTGAGACAAGGTCTCCACTATGTGCTCCTGGCTGCCCTGAAACTATGTAAACCACCTGGCCTTGAATTTAGAAAGATCCAACTGCCTCTGCCTCTGTCTGAGTTCAGGGATTAAAATATGCACCGCTACTCAGAGAGCCCATTTTTGGCTGTAATTCTAAGTCATTTGACTCAGAGAAGTAGCCCTTGATTCTCATCTCAAGTGTAGAGCTTCAGATTAGCTATTTTGTCCTTATCTTAATCTTGTGATTTTCTTTTTCAAAAATATTCAGGTCAGTCATTGACTCTTTTACACACAGCTGTGTTTAGCTTTAAGTTTATAAAAACATTGCTTCATTTACATCCACCTGAACCTAATATAATGAAAAACAAACAAAAATAAACAATACACACCCTTTCTCAAATCCTATTAACTCTCTTTGCCCTTGGTAACAGGCCCTAGGCATGCTATTTCACAACTGCAATACAGGTAAGCTTGACTTTGGTGAATTTGTTTTTCTCCCATGATCTAAGGGACTCATTAGGTTAGAACAAAACTACATGGTTTAAGCAGGACTCTCAAGGAAGGCCTCCAAGATACAGTGACATCTGAACTGTCACAAGATACAGTGACATCAAAGACCTGAAGGAGTAGCTTAATATCAACTGAATATTTGGCAAAAGACTCATTCCAGAAAAAGAAACTTCATTGCAAAGACCCTGAGGATGGGCATGCAGGCAATACTCTAACCACACCTTCTTTTTTTTTAAATTTTTTTGATCTATTTATTTATTATGCATACAGTTTTACAGAAGAGGGCACTAGACCTCATCATAGATGGTTGTGAGCCACCATGTGGTTTTGCTGGGAACTGAACTCAGGACCTCTGGTAGAACAGTCAGTGCTCTTAACCTCTGAGCCATCTCTCCAGCCCCCACACCTTCTTTTTAAAAATGTGTTATTTCAGGCACAATAATGCACACCTTTAATTCCTCCTGGTTTACCTAGCAAGTTTCAGGATAGCCAGTGCTGTCTCATGGGGGAAAATATATGTATGGGAGATTTGCTTACATATACGTCTTTTCACCATGTGCATGCCTAGTGCCTAAGGCTAGAAGACCACGTTCAATTGCCTGGAACTATAATTATTTGTTTATTTATTATGTATACAGTATACAGAAGAGGGTACAGAAGATGATGTCATTACAGATGGTTGTGAGCCACCATGTGGCGGTTGCTGGGAACCGAACTCAGGTCCTCTGGAAGAACAGTCAGTGCTCTTAACCTCTGAGCCATCTCTCCAGTCCCCTGCTTCTGCCTCTTCAGTGCTGAGATCAAAGGCATGCACCACCACTACCTGCTAAGAAAGAACACTTTAATATTTTTTATTCCTTCCTAATTATTTCTTTTGAGATCATAATTACATCATTTTCCACTTCTCTGTCCTCCCTCCGAACACTTCAATCTACCTCTCCTTGCTCTTGCACATTCATAACCTTGTTTTTCACTGTTGTTACATGCCTGTATGCTTATGTATATATTCCATTATTTTTATTCCTTTTGTTTGCTTTTTTTTTTTTGACACACTGTGTATCCTTGGCTTTCCTGGAACTCACTCTGTAGACCAGGCTGACCTCGGACCCAGGGACTCACCAGCCTCTGCCTCGCCAGTGTGGGTGGCAAGTGTCAGCAACAACTTTTTAAATGTTGTTCTTGCTGTTAAGGGGCTGAAACACAAAGTTCCTACATTTTAGGCAAGTGCTTTTCCTCTGACCAATATCTCTATCCTCACTGGCTTTTTTTTTTTTTTAAGCAGAAGAGAGGGCCTCACTCAAAATAAAACTATGTGTACAATTTTTTTGACTGCACGCACCGCTTTTATGTCTGATGTCCTTGTAAGTTAGAAAAGGTATCAGATTCCCTGGGAATGGAGTTACAGAGGGTTATGAGTTGCTGTGTGGATAATAAGAGCCAAATCAGGGGTCCCTGAAATCTGTGCATGCTACGTGTGTGCGGGTGCTGCAGTGGCCAGGAGAGGGCGCGGGTCCCCTGAAATGGGAGCTAATGGAGAGAATCCCAATGTGGGTGGTGAGAACAAAGCCTGGCCCTCTGGAAGAGCAAGTTTTTAATATCTGAGCCATCTCTATAGCCGCTTGTCTTTTGTTTTTAAACAAAGAACTTTTCAGAATGTAATTCTGCACTAGTAAATTTTGTTTTCTGCTTTCCGCTAAGATCCTACCAGTATCTACCCTATATGTCCTATGAATCTTGCCCAAGTTTGTGTGCGACACACGAGGATTATATAGCTATGTGGGGAGACTGGAGCTTCAGCGGGGAGTCTGCCCAATGAAAGGAGGAAGCTCGCTTGAACGTGGCTCCGAATCTACTGGACCCAAGAGGCCAGTCCACTGCTCGAATGAAGGACCGTTCTAAGGCTCTTCCTCACCGGGACACATGATCACACGTTTGCGCAGCATCAGAGGCCCAAGCCTGATTGGCTGACGCGGGCCGGGAGTGGGATTACGCATGCGCACTTCCTCACGCACGAGCACGGTCTCGCGGATGTTGTTCTTCGGTGTTCTTTCTCTCTGTAGAACCCTATTTTCTCATCCCAGTCCACAATGTTCCCGGAACTCAATAACCTTCTCAGCACCACCCCAGACAGGACCGAGCAGGTAAGATGTCGGGCGGCCCGGAAGGGGGCGTGTCCCGGGAGCGTGCGGAAAGATTGCATCCGGAACGCCGTGCAGTGGGGCTGGCGTCTGCTGTAAAACCCAGAGCACCTGGGAGTTGTAGTCCGGAGAGGGTTGGACGGTCGGGCCTACGTTAGTTGTGCCTCTGGACCATCTTGCGTGTTCTAAGCGTCCTTGTACGCTGTTTCCACACCCACCCACTCCCGGACTGTGTACTCCGTGCCACTCTGGCGCCCAGAAGTGGATGCAGAGCAGGCTCAAGAGAAGCCTCTGCCCTGAGTGTCCCCTGCACCCTGGAACATTTGATAGGCTGCATGGAACACTGCTTCCACCTTCTTCGTTGTGATGGTGTCTAAAAACTGTTAACACTTACACGTCTGGTTGCGCTAAGCATTCAGCATAGCCGGTCCACGCTGTTTTCCTTAGCCTCCTCACTCTCCATGGAACTTGGAAGTCTTTCACATTTTCATGTAGTTTACCCCTCCCAGGAGTATATCTGTCTTATTCTGTAATTTGCAGTGAACATACCACATGTGGAAAGCCTTTTATGACCCCTATGGGGCCAGGCAAATTCTAAGTTTGAATAGATCCTTGTGGCTTTTATTTGCTCAACAGTTCTTGCCTGTCCAAGCCTTCAGTTACCTCTGGCTGCTTTGCTAGTTGCTAGGGCATTTCCCAGATCCACGATAACAAGAAGAAATGACTGCACTGGGTGGGGAACGTACTTCAAGGCTATGTGTGGGAGGAGGGTGCAACTGAAACCCAAACTTGCCAAAGCATTGAGGTGATGTATGAGATGTGCACTAGCTAATAATTGATTTTATTTTATAAAGATTTATTTATTTATTATATATACAGTGCTCTGTCTGCATATTTTCCTGCATGCCAGAAGAGGGCACCAGATTTCATTATAGATGGTGATCCACCATGTGGTTGCTGGGAATTGAACTCAGGACCTCTGGAAGAGCTGCCGGTGCTCCTAACCTCTGTGCCATCTCTCCAGCCCTGATTTTATTTTCTTAACATTTTGTATTTATTATTTTTAATTATGTATACTCATATATGTCTGCATATAAGTGCAGATGTCTGTAGAGGCTAGAGGCATTATTAGATACTTCTAGAGCTAGAGATATAGAAGGTTGTGAGCTGCCTGGTGCTGGTATGAGGAACTAAGCCTGGCCCCTGCAATAGCAGTAATTTCCTCCATTTGTAAGTCATCTCTCCAGCCCTGATCTTATTTTTCAGTTTTTAATCTCTATTTTTATGTGTATGTTCCCACTCTTGTGTATGTGAATTTAGTTGCACAGATGCCCTGGTGTGGGTGTGGTGGCCAGTCCTCTTACTTTGTCTGAGATGGTTGTTCACTGCATATGTTAGCTGGCCCACGAACGTCTAAAGGTTCTCTGTCTTGGCCTCCTGTCTCTGCAGAAGCACTGAGCTCACAGATGTTCACTAATGATCTGACTTTACTAGAGCTCTGGGGATTCAAACTCAGGTCCTCACTGTTACACAGTGAGTGATGTACCCACTGAGTCATCTCCTTGACTCTCATGTTTGTTCATTTTTGGGTTAATTTATTATATGTCATTAACAAATAGCTTCAAGGGGGCTGGAGAGATGGCTCAGTGGTTAAGAGCGCCGTCTGCTCTTCCAGAGGATCCAGGTTCGATTCCCAGCACCCACATGGCAGCTAACAACTGTCTGTAGTTCCAGTTCCAGACAAATAAATAAATAAATAAAGTTTTTTTAAAAACAAAAAAAACAAATAGCTGTTCAAGTATAGAAATGTATATAATTGACTTGATTTTTCTGCTGGGGTTTAACTTTTCACAGTGGGTCTAATTTACCTTATGTTCTTCTTAACTTTCAGGGAAAACTGACTCTACTCTGTGATGCCAAGACGGATGGCAGCTTTCTGGTGCATCACTTCCTCTCCTTCTACCTTAAAGGTATGCCAACTCCCTGATGCCAGGGCTGCAGAGATGGCTCAGAGGTTAAGAACACTGGCTACTCTCTCAGAGGACCCTGGTTCAATTCCAAGCACTCCCATTGTGACTCATAATCATCTGTAACTTTAAATTAAAACAATAATTGCTTAGCCGGACGTGGTGGCAAGGTGCCTTTAAAACCAGCTCTTGGGAGGCGGGACAGCCAGGGCTACGCAGAGAAACCGTGTCTCAAACAAACAAAGAGAAAAAAAGGAAACCAAGAACAGCTAAGAAAATAGAGAAGAAAAGCCCTAAAGAAGCAATGGGAAGACCATTGACCAGTTTTGGCTTTGGTATTTGGGTAAACAGTAAGCTGTTCATATAGGGAGCAGGTTATTGGAGCATCATTAGACCCTGCCAAAGAATGGCATGTGCCCTCAGATCTCTCCCTTCCCCCTTCTCTATCCACTGTGGGTACCCTCACCTCACTGAAGTCGTTGTGTGGCCTCCTCTCCTATCTCAGTTGTTCTTAGTTGTTGTGAGTTTAAGTTCCAGACCTTTTATTGCTGCTTCCTGAAGAACATGGCTGCTACAGTGTGGAAATACATTAGAATATCTTTCTCCTTTTATTTTTATTTATTTATTTATTTTTGGTTGTGGTATAATTGTGAGACTGAGTCTCCTGTAGCTCAAGCTAGTTTTTTTTTTTTTTTTTTTTGGCATGGCATTTTTTTTTTTTAAACTTTATTTATTTATTTATTTATTTGCCTTGGTGTTTGCCTGGAACTGGAACTACAGACAGTTGTTAGCTGCCATGTGGGTGCTGGGAATCGAACCCGGGTCCTCTGGAAGAGCAGACGATGCTCTTAACCGCTGAGCCATCTCTCCAGCCCCTCAAGCTAGTTTTGAACTTGCTATATAGCTGAGAATGACCCAGAATTTCAGATCTTCCTTTCTCCACCTTGAAAGTCCTAGAATTGGGACTGGAGAGATGGCTCAGCGGTTAAGAGCACCATCTGCTCTTCCAGAGGACCCGGGTTCGATTCCCAGCACCCACATGGCAGCTAACAACTGTCTGTAGTTCCAGTTCCAGGCAAACATCAAGGCAAATAAATAAATAAATAAATAAATAAAGTTTAAAAAAAAAAAAAAAAGAAAGTCCTAGAATTTACAGATGTGTGCCCCTATGCCTGGTTTTATTCAGGGCTGGGATCCAACTCAGTGCTTCATGAATACTAGGTGAGCACTTTATCAACTTAGCTGCACCCCAGCGCAAGGCTCTTAATCATTGGAGTCTCCTTGAGAATGTACTTGCTATCCATGATAATGGGACAGACCTTTGATATTCCTGGCTGTACTAATTTACAGCTTTGAAGTAATTTATTTTACAGATGATGTGATTTTTCTATTCTACATCATAGAAAAGCAAAATAATTTATGGATAAATTATTAGAATGGATAAGGCTCAGTTAAGTAGCTGGAATTTCTTGGAGTTTAATTCCTGGTCATATAACATAGTTAAAAAGAGACACAACCTACAGCAGAATAAAACTAGGCACCCACGAGCTGTGGAGGTCGTTCCCTGGTAAAATGCCTGCCATGTAAGCATGAGGACTTCAGCTCAGATCTTCAGAGCGTCCATAAAAGCTGCACATGGTGTGGATGTGTAACCACAGCACTGGGGAGGGTGGGAGGAGAAGAGATGGCATTGGGTAGATCCCTGGAAGCTCACTGGTGAGTGAGCTCCAGATCCAATGAGAGACCCTGTCTCCAAAGATAAGGTGGTGAGCAATTGAGCAGGTCACCTGATGCTGATTTTTGGCCTCCACACATAGACACAGTACTCGGGCCGGGGCGATGGGTCAGCGGGTAAAAAGCATGGCCTGATGACCTCCTGAGTTCAACCCCCAGGACCCACACTATGGGAGGGAAGAACTGATTGCCACGTGTTGTCCTCGGTCTTCCATATTCACACCTTGGTACACGTACACAACTCTCCTTCTCCCAAATAAATAAATAGATAGATAGATAGATAGATAGATAACTAAATAAATGTACTAGCCAAACAAAGTATGGAAATGTAATTTAGTGGTAGAGCTGGGTTTAACCCCTAGTCCTAGGAAACAAAAGGGATGAAGTCGGTTTTGGCTTGAGAAGATGGTTTGGCAGGTAGAAGTCCTTGTCACACAAGCGTGGTGCCCTGATCCCAGTGTTTGCACCTATGTGAAAGTGAGAGGAGAGAAGTCCACAGAACTGTCTTCTGACTTCTCTTCAGACACACCATGCATACATGCACTAATAATTTTTTAATGTACCTTAGGGACTTGAGGTCATAGCTCAGTTTGTAGATACAGTGTTTGCTTCATATATGTAAAGCCCAGGGTTGAATTCCCAGCACCATATAAACCAAGTGTGATAGATCAAGTTAGTAATTGCAACATTTTAGAGTTAAAGGCTAGAAGATGAGTTCAAGGTCAGGTGCTGGGGAAATGGCTTAGTAGTTATGTACTGGCTGGTTTTCCAGAGGACACAGGTTCAATTCCTAGCACCCACATAGTGACTCACAAGTCCGTAACTTCAGTTCCAGTGGATCTGATGTCCTCTTCTGGTCTATAAGGGTATCAGACATGGTCTTGTTGCACAAACATACATTCAAGTCAAACATCAGACATACAATATTTAAAAAAGAGAGTTGGGTGTTAGTGGTGCATACCTTTGATCCTAGTACTTGGGAGGCAAAGGCAGACAGATTTCTGTGAGTTTGGGGTTAGCCTGGTCTACAGAACTAGTGTCAGGACAACCAGAGCTACATAGTGAAGCCCTGTCTTGAAAAACCAAAAGTGGGGGAAAAAAGAGTTTAAGGTCATTCTGGGCTATATAAAGTTGAAGACCAGAATGTGCTACATGAGACCCTGTTTCAAAGAGGAGGTGTGGTGGTTTGAATAGGTATGCCCCCATGGACTCCTGTTTGAATGCTTGGCCTGTAGGGAGTGGCACTGTTAGAGGTGTGGCCTTGTTGGAAGTGTGTTACTGTGGGGGCTCACATGCTCAAGCTGTGGCCTGTGTGGGATACAGTTCACTTTCTGTTGCCTGTGGATTGAGATGTAGAACTCTCATCTATCTCTATAGCACCATGTCTGCTTACAGGCTCCCTTGCTCCTTGCCATGACAATATGGACTAAACCTCTAGACTGTCAGCCAGCCCCAGTTAAATGTTTTCCTTTATAAGAGTGCGGAGAGATGGCTCAGAGGTTAAGAGCGCTGACTGTTCTTCCAGAGGTCCTGAGTTCGATTCCCAGCAACCACATGGTGGCTCACAACCATCTGTAGTGACATCTGGTACTATCTTCTGTATACTGAATGCATAATAAATAAATCTTTAAAAAAAAAAAAAAGTGCCATGGTCATGGTGTCTTCACAGCAATAGACACCATAACCAAGACAAGGCGGGAGCTGCATCTTAGACTGAAAGTAAGCACCATCATCTCAGAGTACAAGGCCTCTGGGTGTTGTCTAGACCTACCTCACTGCTTCTGTTTCCAGTGAATGAATTATTCATGTCTGGTTGTACGAAAAGGACTTGTTTAAAAATTCAGTTTCATTTGTTTTCTAGCTAATTGTAAAGTCTGCTTCGTTGCACTGGTCCAGTCCTTCAGTCACTATAATATTGTGGGACAGAAGCTGGTAAGTATTTCAGCCCTCTGTGGTGACATTCCTGCGCAAGAGCTTGTGTCATACATGGGCTAAGGCTGGGCTTTTCTGTTTGGGTTGTGGAGAACCTAGTAGAGGAGGGACTAAGGAGATCTTGGGACCCTGAACCTTTTATCAGAAGGATTAAAGCAGAATCTGGGCATGTTTTATTGAAAACATACAGAACCAGACCTAGGGTTTGTAGTTGACAGGGACTCAAATCCTCCTCCTGGTTGTGTCCAGATTTCTTGCCTGACAGAGTGTGGTAGCACATGATTCTAGTCCCAGCAAGAGGAAGGAAGAGGCAGAAGGGTCTCTGTAAATTCAGGCCAATCTAGTCTACATAGTGTGTTCTATGACAGCTAGGGCTGTGTGTGAGAGCCTGTCTCAAAACCACTAACAAAAAAGGTGTCTCACCTAGCATGCAGCAAGCCTTAGTTCCAGTGCTCAACCCTGTGCAGACTGGTGGCGTGCGCCTGTCACTTCTGAACTCAGGAAGTAGAGGCGGAGGGATGAGAAGAAGTTCAGGACTGGGACTGCAGAGATGGCCCAGTGGTTAGAGCACTTAGTGCTCCCAGCTCTCCCGTCAGCTTATAACGTCCTGAGTGAGACACCTGCACTTGTGTGCACAGACACAACACATAATTAAAAAGTAAAAATAAACTTGAAAGAAAGAAAGCCAGGCCTGCTTGAACGCCTTTAGTCCTAGCACTTGGGAGGCAGAGGCAGTTTGAGGCTAGCCTGGTCTACAGAGTAAGTTCCAGGACAGTCACAGAGAAACCCTGTCCCCCCAAAAAATAAAGTAAGATAAAATTCAAGGTTATCCTTTACAACATTTTAAGGCAAGGTCATGAACATCTGAAAGCGGAATTGGAACAGACCTCAGTGGGGTTTGGAATGTCCTGTACCCTCTTATTAGCTGGTATGTAGATTCTCTTAAAGGTTCCCCACTGAGCACAGTACTTCACTCTGTTTTTTGTCACATTTAGGGTGTCAATCTGACAGCAGCGCGTGAACGCGGGCAGCTTGTGTTCCTGGAGGGCCTCAGGGCGTCCGTAGATATCTTCTTCCACACTCAGGAGAAGCCGCATCCCCTGCATTTCCTCAGGTCAGATGCACAGCTGGGCCGTGGGCCCATGAGAGCAGCTGTGTGTGATTTCTGCTTGTTGTGTGGGAGTGTGGAAGTGACTTCACAGATCAGACACTTCTCCTCTGCTGCTGTGTGTCAGATAGCCCCTGGCTGTCTTCATGAAGCGGTGCTAGATGGGGTCCTCAGAGCAAGTGTGGCACAGTGAAATGCTTTGTGCTTCTCTGGTGGGCGACTCAGACCCCTAGTCCACCAGAGAACCTTTGCTTTTCCTTGACTTCTTGTAGAAACTCAGGCTTATGGGCCAGTGACCTCCTTTTATAAACACTATTTTATTGGAGCAGAGCCATATTTGTTCGTTAGCTTTTATTGTTCCTGTTTAGCTTTATAGCAACAAACTGGGTGGCTGAGTCAGAAAAACTGACCTGCAAGTGTGAGTATCTCTGAGGTGACTCCTTACAACAGCAGCAGTTCCTGCTGCTGCCTCATGTGTTTTCCATCATCACAGGTGCCTGTGCTTGCTTTTCAGCCTTTCTCTTTCCCAAAGGAGTCCCTAGAGATCTCTCCCCACTGCCCTGCTCCTTCAGATATATACACAGTGGCTCGAATGCCTGTGTGAGTGTGTGACATCTTCCCTAGGCCCTGCAGTCAGAGGAGCTCATTATACCTGATCCCAGTGTGTGGGGAGCTGTTCTCCTTATGAGTGAGTGTAGTCCAATGCCAAAGGGGAGGGTGGTGCCCTGGGCACTCTGCTCCAGTCCTCCTCCCCCTGCTGGGAAGTGACTGCTTGCATCATCCCTGGAGAAGGTGGAGGCTGGTTGATCACTGTGTGTCAGAAACACGTGTACCAGCAGCCCGTAGATTGTCACCCTTCACCAAGACACCTGAACTGTTTAACTTCCTCTAGCAACTCAGGATCTCCTGTGAAGCCTCTTTGGCTTGCCCAATCTGAGTTACTCTTCCCGGTGCCATAGCTCATACTTACTCTGTATACAGTGTTCTGCCTGCATGCCAGAAGAGAGCACTAGATCTCACTATAGATGGCTGTGAGCCACCATGTGGTTGCTGGGAACTGAACTCAGGACCAGCTAGTGCTCAGCTAGTGCTCTTAACCTCTGTGCCATCTCTCCATCCCTTACATCCTTTTTTGAGACAATCTCACTGTCTTCCCCAGGCTGGCCTCCAGCTTGCTAATTGTATGCTTCTCTAGTAGTTGGGACCATAAGTGTGGATCACTATGCCAGGTTTCTATATCTCTTCAGGGCACCAAGGTTTGTTCATTTTTTTTGTAGTCCTTAAATTATACGTTTGTACTCAGTAGACCTCAGAAAATACTTGAATAGGAGTAAAGTAAAATTTGTGTGTGTGTGTGTCTGTCTGTCTGTCTGTCTGTCTGTCCAGTTCTTTGCTTCCTCCAGCCTTCCTTGGTGCTACTTTATCCCAGATAAACAGTTTTTGTAGAGCTGGGCATGGTGGCACTTGGGAGGTAGAGACAATGGGATACTGAATCCAGGGTCAATTCTATGGTGACAGTCTGTGAAGAGAAGAGCTGGGGCTGTAGCTCAGTTGAGTGTTTGCTTAGTTGTATGAAGCCGCATGTTTGACCCCCAGCACTGCATAAAACCAGGCCTCATGTATGTGAGGAAGATCAGAAAAATCAAAGTTACCCTTGATTTGACTACATTACATTGTGAGTTCAAGGCCATCCTGGGGTTCATGAGACAGTCTCAAAATAAAATAAAATAAAAAAAATTTGTAGAGTGAGCTCTAGTGACTTTTCTCTTGTGTCTCTAGGGAGGCCAGTGCAGGGAACCTCCAGCCACTGTATGAGTTTGTACAGGACACCCTGAAGCCCGTGGACAGTGGAGAGACTTCATGGAAGTACCCAGTGCTATTGGTGGACAACCTCAGTGTGCTGTTGAGCCTGGGCGTGAGGGCAGTTGCTGTGCTGGACTTTGTGCAGTATTGCAGAGCCATGGTTTGCTGTGAATTGAAGGTATCAGCCAGCTGCTGTCAGTATCCTGCTGTGGTCTCTGAGAGCTCACACTTGTGTGTTGTGCTGTCTGTCTGTTTCGAGTTTAGCTTTCCTCTGGCAGACCCACAGTCTTTGTTCTGCCCACCCTGCTTTACCCTATTTGGCACTGCTAAATAATAAAGCCCTCAAAATTAAAGGTTGATGCAGCACTGTGGGGACAGCCCTGCTGTCCGTGTCCTTGAAGATCAGTGAAAGTCATGGCTGTGGACTCCTCTCGATTTTCTTCCCACACCTCTTCAGGTGAAAGTGCTGGGGACTGAGCCTAGAACCTTTCACTAAACCACTTTAAAAATGGTAAAGTAGGGCAGGGGGTGTAGCTTAGTTGGTTACCTGCTTGTGTAGGGTACAAACTGTGTAGGTTTGATCACCAGCACTGTATAATCGGGTGTGGTGGTGTTTGACTGTAACCTCAGCACTTGGGAGGCCGAGGCAGGAGGGCCGGAAGTTTAAGCTACATAGTGAGTTCCCACTAACCTGTGTGCGTGGTGTTGCATGTCTATAGTCGCAGCACATGGGAGGTTGTGGACGAAGGGTTGTGAGTTCTAGCACAGGCTACGATGCCTGCTGCACAAGCCTAATGACACGGATTTGAGTCCCAGAACCCACAGAAAGGTGAACACATTTCACAAAGCTGTCCTCTGACCTCCCCATGCTCCCTTTTTTCTATCCTACAAGCTAATAAAAGACTTTAAGAAGAAATAAAACAATTGAGAGGCTGAACATGGTAACATTTTTATGATTTTTCAAACTTCAAGTTTGAGGCCAGCCTGGACTATGTAGCAAGACCATGATGTCTCAAAGAACAAAATAAAACAAAGACATTGAATGCAGTGGGGCTTGGTATCTAGTGCAGTGTTTGCCCCACAGTAGCCACTGTGCAGTGGGTGGTGACAGGGCCTATAGGAACCTTTGGAGAGGCTAGACTCAGAGTGTGGAACAGTGTAGAGAGAAGGTAAGTAAGTTAGCAGGGTGTGGCCAGTCATGTGGCTGCATGCTCAGTCCTGCCTGGAAACTGAGTTCAAGGGACTGCTGAGACTGTCTTGGCTACATCATAGGGCCAGGATCCAGAGTAATGTAGACAGAGAAGTGTAGAGACAGGAGATGGGGGGTGGGCAGGGGAGAAAGAGAGAAGAAAGGATTTGAGAGACAGCATGGAAGGAAGAAAAGGCAAGGGTCACGGAGACCATCTATTTGACCAGACCAGCTGGCCAGTAAGCTTCAAGGATTCCCATCTCCACATTCCTAATGCTCCATAGTGCCAGGGTTACATGTGCACTGCCTTGTCTGGCTTTTTTTGAGGCAGGGTGACTTTGAACTTGCTCTGTAGCTGAAGATAATCTTAAACTTCTGATGTTTTCCTTCCTTCTCCAAACCCTGAAACACAGGTCATGTACACCACACTGACCTCACACATGCCTTTTAATTTATTTATTGAGATTCTTTTATTTAATTGTGTATGTGTAAGTATGTGCATGTGAGTGTAGGTGACCTCAGAGGCTAGAAGAAAGCATTTGATCCTCTGGAGCTGGAGTTACTTACATCCAGTTGCGAACTGCCAGATATGACATGGGTGCTGGAAATGGAGCTTGGGTTTTCTGCAAATGTAGTTACACACTCTTGTTTTTGTTTCTTTATGTAGCCCTGGCTGTTCTGGAACTGGCTCTGTAGACCACACTAGCCTTGAATTCATAGAGCCACCTGCCTCTGCCTCCAGCGTGCTAGGATTAAAGGTGCTCAACACCACTGCTCCGCCACTTATACACTCTTAACTGCTAAGCTACTTAACTTTCAAAAATTCTTTTTGTATACTAATACCTAGTAGTCCCCATGGGGACTGGAAGAGAACAGTCTGGGACTGTGGGACCTGAGTCACAGCCAGCTATGGGCCACCATGTGGGTGCTGGGAATTGAACCTGGATCCTTAGGAAGAGCAGCCAGTGCTCTTAACTACTGAATCATCCCTCTAGCCCACCCCACCCTCTTTAAAAACAGCGTCTTACTGTGTAGCCCCACCAGGCTGCCTCTGCTTCTTGGGTGCTAGGATAACAGTGTGGGCTTCCATACCGAGCTCACGATTGACTCCACGTGGGATCTAAGCAGATCCTTATTCTTTCACATCGAGCATTTTATCCACTTTCACCAGCCTGTGTTAGAGCTTTTTAGTGGTTCCTGGGAAGTGAACTCAGGACCTTGTACATGCTGAACATGTGCTAAATTAAGCTGCACCTCCGATCCCACCCTGCCACTTTTCCCCCTTATAATGCCAAGGTCAAATCTAGGGCCTCATGCATGCTAGGCAAGTACTCTATCACTAAACTAGATCCCTCAACACTGTCACTCTTTGTTATGGTCAACCTTTTCTAATTTTGACTCAGGTCACATGTGCCGTCCTGTCTGCTCTGTGAGATCTCCCTACCCCATGCCTCTTTCTTGCTAGTCTTGTTACCCTAGATTACCAGCATCTTTCTGTCTCAGATCTCTTTTCCATTCTATATTATCTGGTATAAAGTCTTGGGACTTGTAGACTGACTAAATGGTGCTTGGCAGAATGGCGGCAATTAAGTGAAATTTTTAAAAGTATCTAATTTGCCTGAGTGGTGGTTTAATCCAGAGTCAGGCAAATTCCTGGTCTACAGAGCAAGTTCCAGGACAGTCAGGCCTACACAGAGAAACCCAGTCTTTTTTTTTTTTTAAACCTTTATTTTTATTTTATGAGCACTGGTGTTTTGCCTGCATACATATCTATGTGAAGGTGTCAGAACTCCTGGTGCTGGAGATACAGACAGTTGTGAGCTGCCCTGTGGGTGCTGGGACTTGAACGTGGGTGCCCTGGAAGAGCAGACAGTGCTCCAACCACTGAACAATCTCTCCAGCCTGAAAAACCTCGTCTTAAACCCCTACCAGAACCCCAAAAACAACTTTATTTAGTAGTGGGGGCGTAAACACGCCCCAGTGTTCAGCAGTCTCTTCTCTCTTTACTCCATGTGGGGTCTGAGGACTGAATCAGATCATCAGGATTGATGACAAGGGCTCTTATCTGCGTAGCCGCTTGGTGGCATGATACTCATGTGTAGAGACTGAGCTCCTAGGATGAGCTGCTTTTAGATGAATTGAGTTGGAAGTATAGGTTGGACTTGCTGGTGATGATGATGGGTCCTGGAGCCCCTGACAGTGTTTCTTATGAAGAAGCTGTTGGCAGAGTAGGGGTGTGATCTGCAAAGGATATGCAGAGACTAGGTGTGGAGACACTGAAAGCCTGGACCCATTTGGTAAGGAACAGGTTTCCATCTTGTGTCTGATGCAGGGAAACGTGGTAGCCCTTGTGCATGACAATGAGGATGCTGGAGATGAGGAGAATGACATCCTGCTGAATGGCCTTAGTCATCAGAGCCACCTGGTCCTGCGAGCTGAGGGCCTGACCACTGGATTCTGCAAGGATGTGCATGGACAGGTACACAGGCTGAGCAGCTATGGGCTGCTTTGGGAAGAAGGGAAACCTTGGGAGTCCTCAGTTATGAATGAGTCAGCATTCTATACCAGGTGATTTATAGACTCCTGGAACAGGAAACATTTTCCTGATGGTCTCATTTGTGGCCAAAGTGGTATTCTTTTCTTTTCTTTTTTTTTAAGATTTATTTATTTATTTATTTATTGTGGATGCAGTGTTCTGCCTGCATATATTCCTGCAGGCCAGAAGAGGGCACCATATCTCATTATAGATGGCTGTGAGGCACCATGTGGTTGCTGGAAATTGAACTCAGGACTTCTGAAAGATTAGTCAGTGCTCTTTCACTGAGCCATGTCTCCAGCCCCCCCTCCACATTGGTATTTTGAAAAGGAGACAGTTGTCTAGAATGTGTAGCCAGTTTCTCTGTCCCAGCCAACTGGTCCTGTAGCCACTTAGTCCCAAATAATTACACAAAGGTTTGTAGTAATTATAAACTGTTTGGCCTGTGGCTCAGGCTCATTACCAACTAGCTCTTATACCTTAGCTCAACCCATTGCTGTTAATTTATGTATTGCCACATGTTCCATGGCCTTACCTGTGTTCTAGAACATTTTGCTTTCTGGGCAGCGGCTTGCAGCATCCCTCTCTCACTCCACCCTCCTTCATCTTCATCTCTGCTTGCGTTTCCCGCCTTCCTCTAAGCTGCCTTGCCATAGGCCAAAACAGCTTCTTTGTTAACCAATGGAAATAAAGCATATTTATAATGTATAGAAAGACATCCTACATCAAGGATAAATTACAGCTGTACTATCAAATAATAGCAGAATTTCTCTGCTATACTATAGCAGCATTTGCATTTTCTGTTCATCATAGTTCCTTTAACAATAAAGACTTGGGGACTGGCAAGATGGCTGATCCTGTAAAGGTGCTTGCTGCCAGGCCTGGCAGCTTGAGCTGGACGTTAGAAACCACACGGTGACAGCAAAGAGTGACTCCCACAAGTTGCCCTCTGACTTCCCTGTGTACCTTAGCACACGTACACTCACACACACACACACACACACACACACACACGCACGAACACGCACGTGTGCGTGCACCCACCCCCACACACCCGACAAACAATATAAAATCTTACAGCAGGGCTTGAGAAATGGCTCAGGGCATAAGACTCAAGGGCACTTTCCGTTCTTTCAGAAAACTGGAATTTTGTCCCTGGCATGCATATCTGCCAGCTCACAGCCACCTATAGCTTCAGCTCCAGACAGCCTGGCACCTTCTTCTGCCCTTTGCAGGTACCCACACTCACATGCCCACATGAGAACACACTCACATAGACACAATTAAAAATAAAATTCTGGGTATGGTGGCAAACACCCAAGGCAGAGGCCGGTGGAACTCTATTTGTTTAAGGCCAGTTTGGTCTATATAGTTAGTCCCAGACCAGCCAGGGCTACATAGCAAGACCCCCGCCCATCTCAATAAACAAAACAACAACAAAAACAATATTAAAAAAGCAAACTCAGCACTTGGGAGGGAGAAACAGACAGATCTTTGTGAGCTTGAGGCTACCCTTGTCTACATATTGAGTTCCAGGCTAGCCAGAGTTACATGGTAAGTACCTGTCTTTAAAAACAAATAAAGACTTAAAGTGGCCATAGGAATAGACCAGATTTCTTCTCCCCCACAGTTGCCACTGCCAGAATGTTTGAGGAAAGCTGGTCTTTAGTCTTTAAAAAAGACTCACTGCTCTTTCAGGAGACCCAGGTTTACTTCCCAGAACCGAATAGTGGCTCACAACCATCTGTAACTCCAGTTTCAGGGAGCTAACACCCCTCTTTGGCCTCCCTGGCAACCAGGCAGTCACCTGGTACACATTCAGGTAAACACACACTTATACACATAAAATAAAAATAATAATTTTTTGAAGACTTAGGAGTCGTTGGTGATGCCTGTGTAGCTCAGCACTAGAGTGCTTGACTAGCATCTACAGGGCCCCAATTCACTAAACCCTTAGTACTAAAAAATAAAATAGAAAAGGAAGGAGGTAGTATGGTGACACATGCCAGCACTCTGGAAGCAGAAGCAGTAAGCTCCTCATGAGTTTGTATCCAGCCTGATCTATTTCACAGTTGTCTCAAAACAACAGAGCCAGGCATTGGTGGCACATGCCTTTAATCCTAGAATTTGAGAGGCAGAGGCAGATCTCGGAGAGTTTGAGGCCAGCCTGGTCTACAGAGTGAGATCCAGGACAGCTAGGGGTACACAGAGGAACCCTGTCTCAACAAAAGAAACAAAAACAGAAAGAGGTGGAAGGGAGGGCAGAGGAGGGGAGGGGACGCTTACCAAAGAGAAATACATGAAAATGCTTTACTGCTTTTCTGTGGAGACTTTTTCATCCTTTACTTTTCTATAAGAAGCAAGCAAACACAGTTGCAGTAATGGAGAGGCAAACCTTGGTTTTCTGTTGGCTGGTGATGTTTATTGTAGAAGTTGGTCCCATTACCATATGGCACATTTGCCTGAGCTAGCATAGAAGCCTCAGTGGAAGGTGACCGGGAGGCCCAGTGGGAATGGCAGTGGAGCAGGTACTTGGTGGCCGCCCCTTCTCTCACTCTTCTCCCTCTCTGCAGCTGAAGATCCTCCGGAGGAGGCCATCGCAGTCCACAGCCCAGCGGGATCGAAGCCTCACTTACCAGTACAAGATACAGGATAAGAATGTGTCCTTTTTTGCCAAGGGAATGTCTCCTGCTGTTCTGTGATCTGATTTGGAGACAACTAAAGTGACTTTGGATGGTTTTGGATGTGGAAGATAAAGCAACTGGGCAGGAATGGGCCTTCAGACCTTTGGCACACTCTTGAGGCTGGACTGCAGCTCTGCTCTGACTAGGGAGGATGGCATGGTGCTGTGAGGGTGTGGATGCTCAGTAAATACAGTGAGGAATCTGCACATGGCTTCTGCTGAGAAAGACTGCATGGTGAACCTTAGCAGAATGGTCCTTTGGTGCATCCCATGTAACTTCAGCCTCATCTGTCCATTTGTGGTGATTGTGCTTTTAAGAGTCACTGTGGGTAGAATGAAGCAGTAAGGAAGTTGTCCTAATGGAAGCCATCTTGGCTGACAACTAGGATAGTGATGGCTAGAATAAAGAAGGCTCCCACAGCCAGCTTCCTGGAGATTTCTCTTTTATGTTTCATTTCCATCTTGCAAAAGGGACTTTTCCTTGAAGTCCAGTGAGAAAGTGGGCTTGGAGAGGAGGTGAGGAGGTAAGCCTAGAGCAGGCTGTGGATAATTAAGCTGGACTCCACACTTGTTGGCTTTCATTTCTGGAGACCAGGGGCAGTGTTCCCACTCCCCATCCACCAAAGGTATAAACCTGCTTCTGGGGGGCTGGAGAGATGGCTCAGCGGTTAAGAGCACCGTCTGCTCTTCCAGAGGACCCGGGTTCGATTCCCAGCACCCACATGGCAGCTAACAACTGTCTGTAGTTCCAGTTCCAGGCAAACACCAAGGCAAATAAATAAATAAATAAAGATTTAAAAAAAAAAAAAAAAAAAAAAAAACCTGCTTCTGTTTCTGCAGCTTTGTCCATGTGCTAGAGTCCTAGCCATCGAGAGCATGGCACCAGGGCCTTGGTCATGTGGGACACTTTGTAGAGCACAGGTAAGGATGGCCTTGATGAGAAGAGTAGAGAAGTGTCTTTCTGCCAGGCTGGAAAGGCCTTGCTGAGTAATTAGTAACTCCTTTGAAGTCAGTGGAGACAAGAGACGGGAGTTCTTGAAACCAGAGGTTGCGTGTGGTGTGTGTTTTAGGGGATACTTTGAGACAAAGTCTCTCAGTAGCTCTGACTGGCCTGGAACTTGCTGTAGACCAGGCTGGCCTCAAGCTCAAAGATCTACCTGCCTCGGCCACCAGCTTGCTGGATTAAAGGTGTTCACCATCATACCTGGCTAAAAGGAGGGGTTCTTATCCCAGCATCCTGGGATGACCACTGGTGCCACCTAGCTTCTTAGTAAAGGTCACCTCAGAGGGAACGACGGGTATTCTCTTAAATGTGAGCATTGTTTTTATATGTAGATTACACCACTAATAAAGCTAAAAAATGTAGTGTGTGTGTGTGTGTGTGTGTGTGTGTGTGTGTGTGTGTGAGAGAGAGAGAGAGAGAGAGAGAGAGAGAGAGAGAGAGAGAGAGAGAGAGAGATTAAGCTTGGTAGAAAGCACCTGTAGCTATAGTAGACCCTCCTTTGTAGTCTCATTGCCTGTTTGTTTTGTTTTATGGTGTCCAAGGTGGTTCCTTAGTTCCTTTTCTATTGCTGTGAAGAGACACCATGACCACAGCAAAAGAAGGCATTTAACTGGGGGGCTTATTCACAGTTTCAGAGACATAGTCTATGATCATCATAGAGCGAGCATGGTCACATGTATGGCCCTGGAGCTGAGAGCTATATCCTGGTCTACAAGCAGAAAGAGTGAGAGGGAGGGCGGGAAGGGAAGAGAAAGGGAGAGAGAAGGGGGTGGGGGAGAAGACATTGAGTGTTTGAAGCCTTAATGCTCACCCCCAGCCACACACTTCCTTCAATAAGGCCATCACTTCTAATCCTGCTTATTCAGAACAGTTCCACACTGCCTGATACTTGTTTATCTGTTTATTTATTTATTTATTTATTTATTTATTTATTAGAAGAGTGTAGTCATATATTTTTGTCCTAGCCAGAAACTCTGCAATAATCTGCATCCAGTTCCAAAAATAATTGACTCAGAAGCTTAATATTATAGTAATTACTGGGCCAGTAGCTCAAGCATATTACTATCTAGCTCTTACATTTAAATTAACTCATAATTCTTACCTATGTTTAGCCACATAGCTTGGTACCTTTGTTCAGTCCAGCATTATGATCTTGCTCTCTCTGTGTCTGGCTGGCATCTCTCATCTCTGCCTTTCCTCTTCCCAGAATTCTCCTAGCCTGGTCACTCCAGCTATATACTTCCTGCCTGGCTACTGGCCAATCAGTGTTTTATTAAACCAATACAAGTAATAAATTTTTACAGTATATAAGAGCATTATCCCACATTTCCCCCTTATTTTTTTCAAAATAAGAACTCCAAATCTAATCTCCTTTGTTTAGCTGTTTTACTGACCATTATCCATAACAACTTGTAAACAACACTCTAAACAAAGACAAACATCCATGATTCATTCTTGGAAAAGTGGGTATAGTTCTCTAGACTACTTCCTGCTGATTGGGGCACTGGTAATCTTTGGAGGGAACCTGAGAAAATTTAGGATTATGGTCAATTAGCATTTTATTAAACCAGTAGGAAGGACAAATATTTACAATGTACAAGAGCATAATTCCGGGGCTGGAGAGATGGCTCAGCGGTTAAGAGCACCGTCTGCTCTTCCAGAGGACCCGGGTTCAATTCCCAGCACCCACATGGCAGCTAACAACTGTCTGTAGTTCCAGTTCCAGGCAAACACCAAGGCAAATAAATAAATGAATAAAGTTTTAAAAAAAAAAAAAAAAAAAAAAAAAAAAAAAAAAAAAAGAGCATAATTCCACAGCATTTCTCCTTTTTTCTTTTTAAAACGAGAAATTCAAATCTAATTTCCTTTGTATAGTTTTATTCCCATCATTATTTATAACAACTTGGAACCATCACTAAACAATTAGGGTTAGGGTTAGGGTCATCCCAACCAGCAGCCTTGAGGTACTCTGGATGCAGAACTCAGAGGCGCTCTGAAACATTAGATCATCTGGGTCTTCTGTTTCCATCAGAGATTTTTCAGAGGTCTTCCTTCATCAAACCTTATTTTCTTTAACCCTGAATAAATCTACAGCCTCTCATTTACTATGGAAATAATAATAATAAAAAAAACCCTCTTCTCCAAAGTAATATATCTTTTTTAAAAGATTTATTTATTATGTATAGAGAAGAGGGTATAATGACCAGATATCATTATAGATGGTTGTGAGCTATCATGTGGTTGCTGGGAATTGAACTCAGGACCTCAGGAAGAACAGTCGGTGCTCTTAACCTTCGCCATCTTTCCAGCCCCCTTAACTTTCTTTTTTTAAGGACTTTTTTTTAATCCTTTTTAACGCCCCCCGCCTCAAGCTTACATATATTTTTGAACACACTGTAAATGGTTTAGAGGGTTTTTTTCCTTTTGTCTGAATATGTCTTTACTATATTTCTCTTTTTCTGACCACACCTTTAATCTGCTAAACCTGGCTAGGATTAAAGGCTTTGCTAGGGCAACTGGCTGACTCCACCTAGCTTCTTAGTCTAGCTTCAGAGAGTTTAGTTTCATGAACCACATTTACCATCCCAAGTAGAGCTCAGCCCATTGCTCATAAACACCATTTAAGTGTTTAGCAACTTGGCCTCTTAAAAGAACTTTGTGGTGGTTTTTGCTGCTAAGGCTGAGTCAGAAAGTTTCTCTTAAAGGAGCTGTACCTCTGCTGGGGGGAGGGGAACAACAAAAAATCCCTAAACAAAGCAAAACAAAAACAAAAAGACTGGAAGAGATGGCTCTGTCCTCTGATATTCCAGACTGGTTTTTTGTTTGTTTGTTTTTTTAATTACACACTGTTCGGCCTATGTCTCAGGTATATTACTAGCTAGCTCTCCAGACTGGTTTTATTAAATATACATTATATCAATTACCACAGAGCTTCTTTGTTTTTGCTGCTAAGGCTGAGTCAGGAAGTCCCTCTTAAAGGAGCTGTGACAGCAAACAGAGGCCACCTGAGAAAACACTGCTACCAGTAGCTGTGCTTGACTCTGTTCTTTTATGTCTAGAGTCTCTGAAGCTTTCTCAAGCTTTATGTGGATGTATGTGCACCATGTTGGATCAACATTTATAGTGGATTATTTCTGTCCCAGCCAGAAACTCTCAGATACCCAATATCCAGCAGCTGCTTCCCAGATAACTGACTCAGAAGCTTAATATTATAGTAATTGCTGGGCCAGTAGCTCAAGCATATTACTATCTAGCTCTTGCACTTAAATTAACTCGTAATTCTTACCAATGTTTAGCCACATGGCTCGGTACCTTTGTTCAGTCCAGCATTATGATCTTGCTCTCTGTGTCTGGCTGGCATCTCTCATCTCTGCCTTTCCTCTTCCCAGAATTCTCCTAGCCTAGACACCCTGCCTATACTCCTGCCTGGCTACTGGCCAATCGGTGTTTTATTAAACCAATACAAATACTTCCTGCCTGGCCACTAACTGATCAGTGCTTTATTAAACTATAACAGATCTTTACAGTGATAAGAACATTATCCCATAGCAGGGTCTCACTGTGTCACCACTGCTAGTCTGGGACTCTCTATTTAGATCTCAACCTCACAGAGATCGACCTGCCTCTGCCTCCCAATTGCTACCATGCCTAGCTACTTAATTTTATGTGAGTACCTAGTGTTGACAGAGCAAGAAAAGGGATTGAATCCCCTGCAGCTAGAATGGCAAATGATTATGAGCTGCCATATAGGTATTAGGAACCAAACTTGGGTCCTCCGCAAGAACAGCAAGTGCTCTTAACCACAGAGCTACCTGTATTGTGGTAATATGTATCTGATAAAGCTTGCCTGAAGCTCAGAGGACAGAGCTAGCCACAGAGTTAGCCGTAGAGGTCAGACAGTGGTGGTGCATGCCTTTAATTCCCACTTGGAAGGCAAAGGCAGAGAATCAGTCTGGAGCATTGTGAGTTCAAAGCCACACTGGGCTACATGAAATTAAGATGGGGCACACACTTTTAATCCTAGCACTTAGAAGGCACAGGCAGAGATCAATCTGGAGCTCTTTGAGTTCAAAGCCACACTGGGCTACATGAGATTAAGGTGGTAGCATACACCTTTAATCCCAGAACTTGGAATTCCATGCCTCTGCTCCCAGTACTTGGGAGACATACTAGCCTTTAATCCTAGCACTAGGAAGTTTGAACCAGGAAGTAATATAACTGGACAGAAAAAAGAATATTAGGAGGAGACAGTCTTCAACCCTTATAATAATAAGTCTGAGGATTCGTGGAAACATGATCTATTCTTTTTGACCTGAAGAATTGGCTTGGTGAGAAGTAGCTGTGGCTTGCCACTCTGTTTCTCTGGTCTTTCTGGTTCTCCCTAAATATCTGGCTCCAGGTTTTTATTATAAGACCAAAGGGGCTGGAGAGATGGCTCAGGGGTTAAGAGCCCTGACTGTTCTTCCAGACGACCTGAGTTCAATTCCCAACATCCACATGGCAGCTAACAACTGTCTGTAATTCCAAGATCTGACACCCTTACACAGTTACACATGCAGGCAAAACATCAATTCATATAAAATAAAAATAAATGTTTTTTTTTTTTTTTTTTTTTTTTTTTTAAAAAAAAGACCAGGGGCTGGAGAGATGGCTCAGAGGTTAAGAGCACTGACTGTTCTTCCAGAGGACCTGAGTTCGATTCCCAGCAACCACATGGTGGCTCACAACCATCTATAATGACATCTGGTACCTTCTTCTGTATACTGTGTACATAATAAATAAATAAATAAATAAGACCAAATAGGGGGGCTGGAGAGATGGCTCAGTGGTTAAGAGCATTGACTGTTCTCCTAGAGGACCTGAGTTCAATTCCCAGCATCCACATGGCAGCTAACAACTCTGTAATTCCAAGACCTGACACCCTTACACAGTTATACATGCAGGCAAAACACCAATTCTTAAGAGCACTGACTGTTCTCCTAGAGGACCTGAGTTCAATTCTCAGCATCCACATGGCAGCTAACAACTCTGTAATTCCAAGATCTGACACCCTTACACAGTTATACATGCAGGCAAAACACCAATTCACATAAAATAAAAATAAATATTAAAAAAGACCAAATAGGATTCATGCAATAATCTATAGTCCATTTTATTATTTAAAAATAGTTTATTTTAAGCTGGGCATGATGACGCAAGCTTTGGGTGAACAGAGACAGACAGATTTATTAGTTCACTTGGTATACATGGTGAGCTCCAGGCCAGCCAGAGCTACACAGTGAAATCATGTGTGAGAAAACCAAAACATACTGTAATCTCAAACAGATGACCACCAAAGATTTTATTTTAGTTCTTAATTATCTGTATGCATGTGTGTCTGTGTGAGGGTATGCACACATGAGTGCAGGTGTCTGCTGAAGCCAGAAGAAGATGTCTAGCTCATCCCCCAGAACTGGAGTTACAGTTGTGATCAGCCTAATATGGATGCTCCTAATAAAACTCAGGTCCTCTGCAAGAACAACATGAGCTCTTTTTTTTAAAAAAAAAAACTTTATTTTTATTTATTTATTTATTTGCCTTGGTGTTTTGCCTGGAACTGGAACTACAGACAGTTGTTAGATGCCATGTGGGTGCTGGGAATCGAACCCGGGTCCTCTGGAAGAGCAGACGGTGCTCTTAACTGCTGAGCCATCTCTCCAGCCCCCAACATGAGCTCTTAACAGGTGAGGCATCTTCCACCCCTGATTCCATTTACTTGAACTCTCCAGAAAGGGCAAATCTATAGAAACAGACTGTGATTAGTAGTTGTTAGGGGGCTGGGAGTAGGAATGGGAAGTCAAGTCATTTAACCTCTCTAGACCTTAGTTTCATCATTTCAAAAGTGGGAAGGTAATCATCCCTATTCTGTGGCTCCATTTTTATTATTTGTTTGTTTTGTGTGTGGGTTTGTATGTGCCGCAGCATACGTGTGCAGGTCAGATGACAACTTGTGGGAGTGGTTCTCTCCTGTGCACCCCCAGAATCTAACTCAGGTCTTCAGCTTTGACAGAGAGTACCTCTACCTGATGAACCATCTCAATGGCTCAATATTTTTAAAATTTATTTTATTTTCTGTATATGGGTTTTCTGTATATTTTCTGTATATTTTTGCCTGCATGTATGTCTGTACACTTTGTACAGAGGCCAGAAAAGGGCATTAGGTCCCTTGGAACTGGAGTTACTGGATGGTTGTGTGCAGCAAGTCTTTTTCTGTATCACCTGCCAGCTCCCAAATAACAACATGGAGATTTACAAATTATGAAAGATTGGCCATATCTTAGGCTTGTTTCTAACCAGCTTTTATAGCTTAAATTAAGGCATGCCTTTTAATCTATATTCTTTTTAAAATTTTTTTAATGTGTTAAAATTGGTGTTTGGCATACATGTTCAACTGTGTAAGGGTATGTAAGGGTGTCAGATCTTGGAATTACAGACAGTTGCTAGCTGCCATGTGGATGCTGGGAATCAAACTCTGGTCCTCTGGAAGAACAGTCAGTGCTCTTAACCGCTGAGCCATCTCTCCAGCCCACTGTATGTTCTTTTATGTGTCCTGATTGCCTTTACTTTGTACTCATGCTTCTTTCTCTCCATGTGACTGGTGACTCATGTAGTGGAGAGCAGATGCCACCACCTTGACCTGGAGGCATGGCCTCTTGGCCAGCATAGATCTGGAAATCACCTGTGGCCTTGAGGTCCCAGTATTGGGGCAAGGCTGGAAGGCCAGTTTACCATCTGAGCATACATATGCAAAAGCCCCTGCTCTGCTCCTGTTTCTCGCTCATGCTCTTGGATGAGGACCTGACCTGCTGAGTGAAGCTGCACGAACCAGCCTTTCCAGGAATTGCACAACTGTTTAAATCTTTGTGTCAGTGAGTTTCCTCTCTGAACCCCTTGATAAATAGTGTCCTTCTTTATCAGTTACCAGTGACTTGCATTCATAGACTCTATTTTTCTTCTTTTCAGAGCTCTCTCCAGAAGCCCCACCTACACCTCCTGCCTAGCTATTGGCCATTTAGCTTTTTTATTAAGCCAATCAAGGTGACACATCTTCACATAGAATAAAGGAATATTCCATAACAGTTGTGGGCTACCATGTGGATGCTAGGGAACCTGAGTTTTCTGAAAGAGCAGTGTTCTTAAATGCTGAGCTACGTCTCTAGTCCCCCGCCCCCACATCCTAGTATTTTTATTTATTTTTTCAGAATTGGGGACTCAACCAAAGGCTACAAACATGCTAGACAGAACTCAACCGAGGAGTTACAGCCCCAGACCATATTTTTTGTTTTCTTGAGAAAGGCTCTAGCTAGTCTAGTCTGAATGGCCTTGAACTTACAGTGATCCTCCTGTCTCTGCTGAATGAGTGCTGGAATTATAGGCTGGAAATTGTCTTACTGTATCTTTGGTATACAACAGATGGTGAAACCCTGCTAGGAAATAGAGATGCTGAATGAACGAACATCAATGCAACATTGGGAGTTTGAATATTTTTGAGTGACTGTGTAGCAGTAATTACAGAGACTGCCAGTTACTGGAATCAAGGCATTTTGTATGTTCTTGTTCTGTTTTAATTTCTTTCAAAAGCCTCAGAGGATGGAGTTTTTGACTATGTCCTGGTCCTTGGCTTGGAGGTTAAAGTTTTCTGAGGTTAATTGATTCTCTCAGCCACAGAGCTGAGGCTTCTATCTGAACTGGAATTGAAACCGAGGAGGAGGAGCCTTGTCCTGCAGCAGCTATTTTTGCTCATTAATGTTGCCAATTGCTGTCCCCCTTTCTTGGGTGGCAGGTGTTGAGATAGGCTTCTCTGTAGCCCTGGATGTCCTGGAACTCAGTTTGTAGACTATGCTGGCCTCACACTCACAGAGCTGTACCTTTCTCCCTCCTGTGCCAACACTGCTGGCCTTTTTTTTTTCTTAAATACAAGCACTCACTATGTAGTCCTGACTAGCCTTTACTCACTATGTAAAACAGGCTGGCCTTACACTCTCAGGTCTGTCTGCCTCTGCCTTCTGAGTGCTAGGGTCATTAGTGTACATCCTCATGCCCAGCAAATGTTCTCTTTAGATCTGTGTTCTCAATCTTCCTAATGCTATGACTCTTTAATACAGTTCTTCATGTTGTGGTGACCCCAACCATAAAATTATTTTGTTGTTGCCTCATAACTGTAATTTGCTACTGTTATGATCATAATATAAATATCTGATTGAAGGATATCTGATATGCTGCCGCCCCCAAAGGGGTAGAGGTAAGTTTCTGCATTTGTTAGACCCATTCTCTGCCCATGAAGATTGCTCTGAGGATTGAGATCAAATTAACATTAGGCACAGGATAGAGATGTAACTAGTGGGGGTTACTAAGGTTTGGTTAATTTCCTGTTTTATTTAGTTTGTTTGTTTTAGTTTGGTTTTTCAAGACAGGTTTTTCTGTGTAGACCTGAGAGTCCTGGATCTCACTCTGTGACCAGGATGGCTTTGAACTCAGAAATTCACCTGCTGAGACTAAAGGCATGGGCCACCACTGCCAGACACCCTGACCCCTACCGTGTGTGTGTGTGTGTGTGTGTGTGTGTGTGTGTGTGTGTGTGTGTGTGTGTGTGTGTGTGTCTGTGAGAAAGGGTTTCTCTGTATAGCCCTGGTCATCTTGGAACTTGTACTGTAGATCAGGCTAGCCTCAAACTCAGAGACCTTAGTGTGGGGATTAAATGTGTGTGCCAAACTGCCTGGCTTCCATTTAGTTTTTAAAAACTCATGTAGAGCCCTCCGAGGATAGGCAGCTGTCTACTGACATGGGTAGTATGTGGAGCCTTGAGGGGAGGGATCAGACTGTGTTTCTATGCGTGGACTGGCACTTTGGAGCCCATTCTCCCCTGAAGAACAGCTAACCTAGTCTTCACATTATGATAAGGAAATTGGACCTACTTGGAGTGGATGCTGAGCTGATCCACCTTGGGACTTCTTGCCCTTTGAGGGGAGGGGATGGAAGATGGGGAGGAGGAAGGCTGAAGGCTGATCGGGAGGGATCAGGAGGGGGAAGGGAGTTGGAACAAGGGGATACATGGAAAAAAAAGGACTTTATTTTCTAAGATAAATAAATACATAAATAAATAAATGGAGAAAAAAACCCCTCATGTAGACCAACTTGAAGTCAGATTGAACTTTGCTTGAACTGTTATATGCATAAACTAAAAAATCAGATTATCTGTAATTTACTGGAAATGCATAAGCAATAAGATGGATTACCAAGCATGGTGATGCTTGCCTAGAATTCCATCATTTAGGAGCCAGAGGCAAGAAGATCTTGGCAATTCAAAGCCAACAAGGGGTTAGATCTATCTCAACCAACCAGCCAACCAACCAATCATTCAATAACTAACCAACCAACCAACCAACCAACCAACCAACCAACCAGATAAGCGAACAAAACAAATCAGGTTTTTTTTTTTTTTTTTTTTTTTTTTTTAAATATAGTGGATTTTTTTTTTTTTTTTTTAAGATTTATTTATTATGTATACAGTATACAGAAGAGGATATCAGATGTCATTATAGATAGTTGTAAGCCACCATGTGGTTGCTGGGAATTGAACTCAGAACCTCTGGAAGAACAGTCAGTGCTCTTAACCTCTGAGCCATCTCTCCAGCCCCACAAATCAGGTTTTTAAAAAAAGACAACTAATGTGTGTATGTCTCCATTGATCTACTTTCTTTTTTTTTTTTTTAAAAAAAAAAACTTTATTTATTTATTTATTTGCCTTGGTGTTTGCCTGGAACTGGAACTTAGATCTACTTTCGAATAAATGAAATCTGCGGCTGGAAGATGCCTTAGCAGTTAAGAATTTATGCTTTACTGCTTTTGCAGAGGACTTGAGTTTGATTCACAACACTCATATCTGGCTGCTCATAATTGACTCTAACAACTTCAGCTCCAGGAAATGAGATAGATAACTTCAGGCCTCAGCAGGTGCCTGCATTCATACCTTCACACAGACACTCATGCATGCAGATAATTAAAACTAAAGGAAAACCTTTTTTGTTATCTTCAAAAAATATTTTTGTTTTGTAAAATTATCCTTGTTTCTTTTTAGGCTTTTTAACAGAGGCTGGCTTGGAGCTCACTATGTAGACCAGGCAGGCCTCCAAGTCAGAGATCTGCCTGCCTCTGCTTTGGGAGTGCTGGGATTAAAGGTGTATGACCCTATACCTGTATAACATAAAATCTTTTAAAATAACAAAGGGACTATAGAGGTGGCTTAGTGGAAGCAGTAAGTGCTTTTAAAATTATCACTATTAATAAAAATTAAAAAAAAAACTGAGCAGTGGTGGCGCACACCTTTTTTTTTTTTATAAAGCATGTACTGCTCTTTTTTTTTTTTTTTAAACTTTATTTATTTATTTATTTATTTATTTGCCTTGGTGTTTGCCTGGAACTGGAACTACAGACAGTTGTTAGCTGCCATGTGGGTGCTGGGAATCAAACCCAGGTCCTCTGGAAGAGCAGACGGTGCTCTTAACCGCTGAGCCATCTCTCCAGCAACCGCGCACATCTTTAATTCCAGAACTCTGGAGGCAGAGGCAGGCAGATCTCTGAGTTCGAGGTCAGCCTGTTCTACATAGTGAGTTCCAGGACAGTCAGGGTTACACAGAGAAACCTTGTCTCAAATGTCTCAACCAAGGGAGAGAGAAAGAGAGGGAGAGAGATTGAGAGATTGAGAGATTTTGAGACTGAGATGCCCAGTAAGTGTCGAGCCCCGTTGTCAGTATATGGAGATATATTGTTTGCCACCACCTTCACTGGTGCTATTTCCCCCTCACTCCTGAAAATCCTAGTCCAGCGCCCTTCCCTGTGCTTGTCCTCAGGCTCTGGTCTCTGTGGCTGACCTGCCTGCCCAGTGGTTACCAACTGGCTGACTGGCCCGGCCCTGACCTTGGCTTCTCAGACAGTCATGGTGAAAACCACCCCCACTGCCCCCCTGCCTCCCCCACTCCCCCCCCCCAGATATCAGGCCCAAGGCCTTGGACGCTAGTCAACAGCTGTACAGAAAAGCTACCTTGTATCGCTCCTGCTTGGGTCCTTGACCTGGCCGGCTTGGTCTAAATGCAGAGTCCCAGGCTAGCCATGGTAGCATAGTGATGCACTAGCTCAAAAAAATAAAGCAAATGCTTGTGTCTTGGAGGCTGTTTTGGAAGAGCACAGCTTTGGTGGAGTGAGGTTGGGGGTGGGGTGGGAGTAACAGCAGTTTCCAGGTTCCTCTCTGGAGAGAAGCCTTAGTTCAGTGGGCCCAGGGCTCAGCAGAACTCTGGTTTAACTTTAACTTTTCCATAGGTGACTATGCTGTAATGTGAGTTTAGAACCACAGTCTTCTCAGGAATTTATCGATAAAAGAAGAAGCTCAACCCTGTAGGGTCAGAATAAGCTCAGTCTAAAATTGATAGGCTCTGCCAGAGAGGTAACTCAGTAGGGAGAGTGCCTGTGTAGCATTCATGGTGTTGGAAACAGATATTCTTGGTATTGAACAAAGACACATGAAGAGAACTTAACAAGGCAATTTCTTTTTGCAAAAAGGATGGGCTGGCAAGTTTACCAGGGCAGAGATTGCACTTGGATTTTATTCTAATACAAGTGGTGACTGTATCTTTTTCCCATTGGCTGAAGTCCAACCTCAGAATATTTTGAGATTAACTAGTTTAACTAGTGTACCAACTGAGCTGCATTCCTACTCTCATTTTACCACATAGCCTAGTCCTGACATAAGCTATAATCTCTTTGGGGTCAAAGACATTTGCTTTGATTTTGAGACAGGGTCTCACTGTGTAGCCCTGGTTACCCTGGAACTTCCTATGCAAACTAGGCTGGCTTTGAACTCACAGAGATCCTCCTGCCTCCTCCTTTTGAGTGCTGGGATAAGACATTCGTTCTTGATACTGTTTTACTGTCAAGGAGAACAGGAAGGGAGGCCAGTTTGACACTTGGAAAGAAAATCCATTTTGGTGTGAAGAGGCTAAGAAACCACAAACAAACAAACCCCAGAAACACCTTTTGAAGAAGGTCAAGGAGCGTCATTGAGGCTGAAGTGGCTAGAAGGGCCATCTCCGGTTTCTGTCTTGCTTGGTGACTCTAATTGTATTTTCTGTGGTGCCCTTGAGTGAGGAAACAGCTTCTGTTTTACCTAGGTAGGCCTTGGGGGGTGAGTCAGAGTGAAGTGAGTCACAGAAGCATGTTGTTTAGGGTAGCAAGATGGGGTCGGGGTGGGGTTTCTGACCTTTGACACTCAGAGAGCCAAGAACTGGGCTTTGGTAGTGTGGTCAAGATCTCAGACAAACAGAAGCATAGCAACCAGGGTTGAGGCCATGGCTGGGTGCCTGGGACCTGCCTTGCCTCCTCCTTCTGGGAAACACCTCTATTTTCAAGGTGGAATGAGAGAGCACATGCTTAACTTAGGGCCTGACCAGGGTAATCACTCAGTGTAACTGCTGCTGTTATATTACCTGTTACATGGTCAAGCAGGTGGAAGAGACTCGAACACCCATAATCCTTCCACCTAGGAATACACACTGACCACACATCACTGTCACCCTCCATACTGCCCCATCCACTGTATTTTTAACAAAAATGGATACATACTCCAGCTTGTTTTAGTTCATCCTAAAGTGCTCCTTAAACATCCTTGATATGGGAGGCTCCTGTACTTAGTTTTTCAATTACATGCATTTGCTACTTCACTCAGTTGCTTCTAATTCCTTGATTTTTTTTCTTTTTGATGATGCTGTGGATCAAAACCAGGACCCCAAGAGTCCGAGGCAATAGCTCTACCATCGAACCACATGCTCAGACCCGTTTCTAATCCTTTGGTATTACAAAGCATGGGATATGAGCCTTTTGTGCGTCTTCTTGGAGACTTTCCTGGAACATGCTGTCAAAATTCCTAAGAGATACTGGCTACTTTATTCCATTTTCAGGCCACACAGGCAGCTCCAGTTCTTCCTCCCGAGGCTGTGTGTCAGGCGACCGCCAGGGGGCGCACCTTGAGCCGCTGGCAAAGTCAGATTACGCATGCGCACGCCCGGGGAGCACGTGTGGAGGGCGGCGGAGCGGGAGGGGAAAGGTAGGAGTTGAGAGGTGAAGGGGCGGGGAGCTGCGCGGCGCCGGGCGGCCGGGAGGGTGAGGGCGAGCTCCAAACACCGGACCGCGGGCCAGGAGCGCGCAGGCCGCGCTCCGCCGCTCAGCCGCCGCTGCCCGGGAGCTGCTTCGCTGCCACAGGTATCTCAGCGCGCGTCTCCACGGCGCGGCAGGGCCCCGGCTCCGGCCTCGCGCCGCTCGTGCCCGGGTCTTCCGGGATGGGTGCGAGCCCGGGCAGGGACGCGCGGCCGTGGGCGCTGTCCAGCAGCCTGAGGGCGGCTCTGGAGACCGCGGTCTGGCGGGAGGGCCGGGCGGTCGCCAGGGCCAAGCTGCTGGTGTCCCGTTGGGTCTCCCGAACCTGTCTTGGGGTTGTCTGGGGTTTCTAGAGTGCGGACTAGACCCTCAGTCCTGTCTCCTTCCAAGATCCGATAGCGAGGCAACATGTAGACTCTGCTGGGCGTGCTCGATTTCGGGTTTTCTGCATTGCTTAAACCTAAACTTTGCTCTCTTATGTTGCTAGTGTTTACCTCCAGGTGGGTTTATTGCATCAGGGTTATACTGCGTTAGCGATAGCTGCAGGGAGCCCCGGGTCTACTCTGCATCACACAAAGTTGTGCAGAGGGTGGCAATGAAGAGGGCAGTGAGCCTCTGGCCGGGGCGGGGGGGGGGGGCTGGCAGGAGTCTTCTCTGCTCATTTACTTCATCTCGTATGGTGACAGAGCTGATGATTAAACTCTCTCTGGTGATTTTGCAATAATTTTTTGTGAAGTCGACATAGGAACAGTCTTTAGTGATGTTATATTTCTGTGCATTTGTAGAGTTCGCTTATGCTGCCATCTCAGGGTGTTGTACTACAGATTGAAGCTTTTATTACAGAGTCAGGATCAAGTGTGTCTGCATTTTAGGTGTACGCTGAGTGATGCTTAATTGAAGATTGTATCTTTTTAGTCTGTGTTCATGTATTTCGGGTTTAAAGTGTTTTTTTAAATATATTTGCAGTGTTTCTGCTTGGCACATGGTCTTAAAAAAATCAACAGTATATGCAAGCGTAAACATTTCTATAGCTATTATTTCATTGTTTGGGGATGCGGGACTAGGGTATTGGTTTACCACTGAGCAACGCCTGTGGCTCTTTATTTTGAGTCGGGCTTCATTGCCCAGGCTGACCACAAAGTTTCATTCCCTGCCTCAGTTTCCTAAATAAGTGGGATAATGTGTGTGTGCCATGGCTTCTGCTAATCATTCATTATTTTGATCATAAATTGAAATAGAAAATCTGGACTTACTTGGAACCCATTTGTTGTTGAATACTCTCTTTTGCTATTGTGTCGAAAGAAAAAAACAAAAATGCACTTCTCCAGAAGTTTCCATGTGCTTTGGAGTCACTGGTTCCTGGAAACCCCCTCCACTAATGTAGATTACTGTCCTGAGATGGATAAAAAAACCCTTTATTCTTCCCAGGTGGTGGTGGTATATACTTTTAATCCCAACACTCAGGAGGCAGCGGCATATGAATCTCTGTGAGTTCCAGGCCAGCTTGGTCTCCAGAGGGAGTTCTAGGACAGTCAAGACTGTTATATAGAGAAACCTTGTCTTGGAAGATAAAACAAAACAAAAAACCAAACAACTTTATTCTTAGTTTATGCTTAGAACACAGAGCCATAAAAATTGTGATTTGCCTGACATCATATGTATGTTGCTTAACCATGGAAAGGAACCATGCCTGCTGTGCATATGTGTTTGTTAATGTGGGTGGTAAACTTTAGGGCATCCACAATCAGGGTCACTTCGAAGATGAATGTGTTCAGGGAGCCTAGAAGACTCTTATGTAGGATCATGTGCTGTTTGCTTACTCTGACTAAAGGTATCCATTTGTTGGCTGTGACAAGTTCTGTATGTGTGGTTTTTGTTCTCTCTCCCACTGAACCAGTTTGCAGTTTGTCAAGGATCAGGCCTTTAAGCATATCTTCTAGACTTTGCCACATGAGTTTCTGCCCCTGTAACTTACTACCATCCTGAGTTTGCTGAAGAAACAAGATTAGGTGCTTCTGAGTAATATTTATCGAGTGTCTGAGTCTTGTGTTGTTGGACACTGTCTAGGGGCTCCAGTGGTAGCTTCTCAAGTCCCAAAATGAACAGAGGGGATGGTAGTGCTAACCCTTGTGTGGGTGAATTTTAGGCAAATTTTCTCACTGGCTACAGGTCACTAGCCAGTTAGGGCCCCAACTTATATGCAGACTGTTGATGTACCCACTGACTTCATAGTCTGTCCATGGTTCTGTTGGTAAATGGGAGATAGTAGAAGATTGTATGAGTGGAGGTGAGCAGCCTGTGTCATGGAGTCGAATCCGAGATGGCAAATTTCTCATCTCATCCGTCTTCCTCATTAAAGTAGTTACATTTTTCTAATTATTTTTAATTTGTGGAAAATAATACATAACATAAAATTTGCAACTTTAATGATTGAATGTAGTAGTCAAGGATATTAAATATATTCACAATATTGTATGGCTGTAACTATTATTCATTTCCAGAACTTTTAAATTGTTTTACACAGAATCTATTCCCATTAAACAATCCCTCATTTCCCTTTCTTCCAGTCCTGGCAACCTGTATTCCATTCTCTGTTTCTTTCTTTTTCTTTTTTTTTTTTAAACTTTATTATTTATTTACTTATTTACTTATTATTTGCCTTGGTGTTTTGCCTGGAACTGGAAGTACAGACAGTTGTTAGCTGCCATGTGTGTGCTGGGAATCGAACCCAGGTCCTCTGGAAGAGCAGACGGTGCTCTTAACCGCTGAGCCATCTCTCCAGCCCCCCCATTCTCTGTTTCTATGATGAGCTTGGTTATGATAAATTCTCTCATCTAAGAATTGTATACTTTTTAGATTATTTTTTAATTTTTATGTGTATGAGTGTTTTGGTTTCATGTATGTATGTGTACCATATGTATGCCTGATGCCAACAGAGGTCAGAAGAGTGTCAGATGTCAGATATCCTGGAATTGGAGTTGGGGGTGGTTGTGAACAATCAAGTGGGTTTGAGAAACCAAACCCTGGCCCTCTGCAAGAACAGGTGCCTTTAACTGCTGAGCCATCTCTCCAGCCCATGTATTTTTTGTGTGTCTAGTTTCTTTCACCTTGGTTTCAAGGTTCATCTATGTATTATTTATTATTTTTTCCTTTTTCAGATTGAATTATATTATTTTGTTTGTATATGCACATTTTTTTTTTTTTTTTCAAGACAGGGTTTCTCTGCATAGCCTGGGCTGTCCTGGAACTCATAGACCAGCCTAGATTTGAATTCAGAGAACCACCTGTTTCTGCTTCTCAAGTGCTGGGATTAAAGGCAATGCTATATGTCCACATTTTAAAAGAACTCTATTAATCTTTTAATGCACATTGGAGCTATTTCTATCTTTTGATTATTGGGAATGATGATGTTAGAAACATGAGTGTACAGTTAATCATAGTCAAAAGGCTGAGAATATATAGTAATACCAGAAGACAGATAAATGTTTGAATTTTTGCTTGTAGTTCATTGTATATTTTCTGTATTCTTTTGGATACACAGTTGTCCCTCAGTATCCATGGAAGATTGATTTCAGGATTCTCTTTAGGCCCTGAAGTCTCTGGGGTTTGGCAGTTTTTTTTTTTTTTTTAATAAAATAGAATAAAATTCATATATGACCTGCCCAAATCCTTTCTTTAAACAATCTGTAGATTATCTATCATACTTGTCATAAATGATATTTAAATTCTTTGTACATTTTTAAATTTATTAAGTTTATTTATTTTCATATTTTCATGTATATGAGTGTTTATATCTGTATATCTGTACATTTGTCTGTGTACCACATACATAAAATGCCCAAAGAGGCAGAGAGTGTCAGATCTTTTGGAACTGGAGTTACAGATGGCTGTGAATTGCCATGTGAGTGCTGGAAACAAATCCTGGTCTTCTGAAAGAGCAGCCAGTACTCTTAACTGCTGAGCCCTGTCTCCACCCTCTAGGCTTATTGATATTATTTTTAATTAAATGTAAGTGTCTGTGTGAATATGTTCTCATGGGTGCAGAGGCTGAGGGAGTCTAAAGGATGGAGCTGGAGTAGGTGTTCGAAAGGTGTCTAATGTGAGTACTGGGCACTCAGCTCAGGTCCTCTGTAGCAGCAGTATCTACTCTTAGCTACTGAGATAGATCTCCATCCGTCTTTGTGTGTTTTAAATTGTGTTGAATTCTCTCATTGGGTTATGAAAGTTCTTTACTTTGCTAGATAAATGGTTTGCAGATATTTTCTCTCACATTTCTGACTGTCCTATGTCCTTGCAGAGCACCTGAGTTTGGTTCTAGTACCTACACAGTGACTCATAGCTGTCTATAACTCCAGCTCCAGGGACCTAGTACCCTCTTCTGTATTCCACAGGTACTGAATTCATGTGTACCCTCCCCTATATATGCACAATTAAAAATAAAAACAAAATTTTGGTTTTTTTTGTTTTTTGATTCAGAGTTTCTCTGTGTATCCCTGGCTGCCCTGAAACTTGCTTTGTAGTCCAGCCTGGTCTTGAATTCAGAGATCTGCCTGTCTCTGCCTCCAGAGAGCTGGAATCAAAGGTATGTGACACCATCCCAACTCAAAAAATTCCAAAATCTTTTTTTTTTTTTAAATAAGATTTATTTATTTATTAGGTATACAGTATATAGAAGAGGGTACCAGATGTCATCATAGGTGGTTGTGAGCCACTATGTGGGTGCTGGGAATTGAACTCAGGACCTCTGGAAGAACAGTCAGTGCTCTTAACCTCTGAGCTGTCTCTCCAGCCCCAACTCCCAAAATCTTAAAAAAAAAAAAAAAAAAAAAAAAAAAAAATGAAATGAAGGAGCCAGAAGAGGGCTCAGAGAAAAAAGGTATTTGCTCCACAAATCCAGTGACCTGTGTTTAACCCCAGAATCTACCTAAAAATAAAGCTGTTCTCTGACCTCCACATGGGCACTATTGCATGCACATACACACACCCCAATATTCATCACATTCACATACAGTAATAGTATATTAAAAAAAAAGTAAGCTGGGCTGTGGTGCTCACCTTTATTCCCAGCACTTAGGAGGCAGAGGCAGGCAGATATCTGTGAATTCAAGGCCAGCCTAGTCTACAAATCCAATTCCAGGACAGCCAGAACTATTACACAGAGAAACTTTGTCTCTGTAGAGACGAGACAGGAGTAGACCTGATACAGACTTCTGGTTGTCTACACAGAGTTGTACTTATGTACTCATGTCCAACACTTCGATACACATCTACATATTGTGCATATGTCATATACACACATATACAAAGAAATGCAATGGTTTGTACTTTGCAGTCACGTCATGTGGAACAGAGATAATCTTACTTTTGCCTTTTGAATTTAGATAACCTAAGGAGAAGGGTAGGTGAGGAGGAGGAGAAGAATTTTGCCTGATTGTTTTGTATAGTTTTTTTTTTTTTTTTTATCCTTTGCTTTTTGGGAGCCTACCACTCAGCTCCCAAACACACAGAAACTAATTCTTACTTAGGAACCCCTAGCCTTAGCTTGGCTTGTTTTAGCCAGTTTTTCTGAAATTATCCCTCTACTTTTTGCCTCCGTGCTTTTGCCTATATTGGCGGTAGTGGCAGGCCTCTGGTGTTCTCCTCTCCTTCTGTTCTGGCTCCTCCTCCTCCTCCTCCTCCTCGTTCCTTGCTGCCACTTCCCGGCAGCCAATTGCTGATCAGCCTCCTGACCCCGGTTAATTTTATTTAATCAAACAAATGTAACATGTCTTTGCATTGTTAAGAAAAGCAGCAGAAACAAATGTAACACACTTTAACACAGTTAAAACAATATTCCATAACAGTTTTGGCTTGTACCCTCAGTATGATATAACATAAAAGTGGCAAAAATGGGCATTTTTGTTTTGATTTGGGAAAAGGTTCAAGTCTTTGTTCCTTTCACCTGCTGAGTATGACGTGTATTTTTTGCTTTGTTGGTTTTGTTTTTTTCAAGACAAGATCTCACCATGTTGTTCTGGAACTCACATATAGAGCAGGCTTGCCTTGAACTCAACAAAGATCTATCTGTCTGCCTCTACTTCTTGAGGTCTGGGATTAAAGATGTGTGCCTCCAAGCCAGGCCCTTGTGCATTTTTCATATGTAGCTTTTATGTGTGTGTTTAGGAAGCTTCCTTTTGTTCCTAGTTAGTTTTTAATCAAGAGAGTATTGATTTTTGACATATTTTTAAAATACAAGTTGAGATGATCATTGTGATTTTTTTATTTGCTTATTCTTTGGTCACTTCATACATGTATACAATGAATTTAGATCATATCTTCCCTCTCCAACTTCTCCTAGACTTCTTCCCACATCATCCTCCCAATTTCATGTTTTTCTCTTTTCTTTTCTTTTATGTAACTAAGTTAGGTTAGCTATTCCTCTGTGCTCATGTGTGTATCCACTGGACAACACATAGGCAACTGACCATGGTCACACCTCTAAAGAAAACTGACTCTTCTTACTCCAGTAGCCATCCACTGTCAGTGTCCGTGCGCCCCCTCCCCCCCAGTGCTAGGGCCTCATGAGGCCCTTTTCTGACCATGCTGAAGTATTGACAGCTTGATGTTGTACAGGTCTCATGCAGGCTGCTACCTCTGCTGTGGGTTCAGGAGTGCAGTGGTCACTACTGAACCACAGTCTTCCCCAGCCTCTGGGTCTTTGCAGTGTTCTTTCTCAGTGTTCCCTGAGTATTGGGGTAGGGTGTTATAAAGATGCCCCATTTAGGACATAGCACTTCACAATCACTTATGATTTATACTGAATTAAATTTTTGTTTGTTTGTTTTTTGAGATATGATTTCACTGTATAGCCCTGGCTGACCTGGAACTCAATCTGTAGACTAGTCACCATTGCCCATAATTTTTTCCTTAATCTTATTTTTGTTGTTTTAAGACAGATTCACATAGAGTCCAGGATAGTCTTGAACTTGCTGTATAATTGAGGGTGACCTTGAACTTCTGATCTTCCTGCCTGTAAACATGTTTCCATATCCCAACCATCAGTCCCAAATAACTGACTCAAATGCTCGGCTAATAGCTCAGGCTTATTATTAACTAGCTCTTAAATTTTAAATTAACCCATATTTCTATTTATGCTATGCGGCACAGAGGTACCTTTATTAGCAGGGCATATTCATCTGTGTTGGGCTGGTGACTCCTGACTCCACCCTTCTCCTTTCTCATCATTTTTAGTTTGGTTGCCCTGGCTATACTTCCTGCCTAGCTACTGGCCAATTAGCATTTTATTAACCCGATTTGAGTGACAAATCTTTACAATGTACAAGAGCATTATTCCATAGCACCTGCCTTTATCTCTCAAGTACTGACATCACAGGTGCGTGTTGATACATTAGGTTAGCTATGCCTCTGTGCTCATGTGTGTATCCACTGGACAACAGTAGTGGATGGCTACTGGAGTAAGAAGAGTCAGTTTTCTTTAGAGGTGTGACCATGGTCAGTTGCCTATGTGTTGTCCAGTTGCCTATGTGATTTTATATGATAGTGGTGGGTTTTGAATTCAAAGTTTCGTACATACTAGGCAGGCATCTTCTGAGTTATATCCCTAACTCTCTTCTGTTAATGTGGTATATTACATTAATTATATTTTGTTTGTTGAACCAACTTTATATTCTTTTTTGTAAAAATTTATTTATTATGTATACAGTATACAGAAGAGAATACCAGATGTCATCATAGATGGTTGTGAGCCACCATGTGGTTGCTGGAAATTGAGCTCAGGACCTCTGGAAGAATAGTCAGTGCTCTTAACCTCTGAGCCATCTCTCCAGCTACCAACCTTATATTCTGTGAATAAATCCTAGTTGTATATTGGAGACAGATATTTTTTGTTTTAGTTTTTTGAGACAGGGTTTCTCTGTATAACCTTGCCTCTCTTGGAACTCACTGTGTAGACCAGGCTGGCTTCAAACTCAGAGAACCGCCTGCCTCTGCCTCCCGAGTGCTGGGATTGAAGGTGTGCACATAAGCCACCACTGCCTGGCTGAGGCAGATTTTCATTATTTATTTGATGTATGTGTAAGTGTGGGCTTGTGTGTGGTATATGTATGTATTCTTTTGTTCTGAGTACGGAGGCCTTAGGTTGATGTCAAGTATCTTCCTCTCTCATTCTTTACTTTATTATTTTTTAAAGATTTATTTATTGGGCTGGAGAGATGGATCAGTGGTTAAGATCACTTGTTCTTGCAGAGGACCTAGGTTCAATTTCCAGTACTTACATGGTGGCTCACAGCCATCTATAACTCCAGTTCTTGGGGATCCAATATGGTTTTCTGAACTCTGAGGGCACCAGGAATGCTTGTGACTGACACACAGACATATATTCAAACAAAACACTCGTATGCATAAAATAAATCTAATTTTTTGAAACTTTAAAGATTTAATTTTTTATGTGTTTGTGCTTGGATGTCTGTATCTCTGCAGTCCCATTAGAGTTATTAATATTACTTAGGAACAGATTTGCCAGGTAATAGTGATGCACACCTTTAATCTTAGCACTCAGGAGACAGGCAGGCAAGATCTCCAAGTTCAAGGCCAGCCTGGTCTACAAAGTTCCAAGGTGACCAGGACTACTCAAAGAAACCCTGTCTTGGAAACATAAAAAATAAAAACAAACCAAACAAACAAAAAACAAATACATGGGCTGAAAAGCTAGAGCTTAGATTAAGAGTGCTTGCTACTCTATCATGAGAACCAGAGTTTGAAATTCAGTTTTACATTGTGGGACTTATAAACTTCTGTAACTACAGCCAAGGGATCGATCCAGTGTCCTTTTCTGGCCTCTGCAGCCCCCCTCCCCAAACTTACATCTTCACACAGACACCCATGAGACACTGACATACATATAAAGAATAAAAGTAAAACTAAAAAAAAAAAAAAATACAAGCCAGGTGACATTTATGTGTTGGGGGAGTGGAAACTAGAAAATACCAAATTATAGATATATTTGCATTTTGGGCTGTGTCTTCATAGTTAGCCCACCAACACACCACTCCTTGCCTCCTAGTGTGTAGAAGAAGGTGTTGAAAATTCACTCAGCAGTTAAGATATAACCACTGGCTGTAATTCCAGCCTTGGAAGACCAAGACAAGGCTAGGAAGAATAGCAATTGCAATATTGGCAAGCTCTGGGTTTGATAAGGGACCCTGACTCAACAAATAAGGCAGAAAATTCAAAATGATTGGCAATTACAGGCTTCCACATGCACACATCCACACATATAATCCACACAACGTGCAAAAACGTATACACACATGAATTCTACACATATGTGAAAAAATGGAAAAAAAAATACAGAAGGAAATTCTTTCTCCAGCCCCTGGATTTTTCTAGTTTTAAAAATAGATTATGTGGGGGTTGGAGAGATGGTTCAGGGGCTAGCAGCACTGACTCTTCTTCCAGAGGATCTGGGTTCAATTCCCAGCAGCCACATGACAGTTCACAGCGGTCTGTTAGTCCCATTCACACCAAGGCACATAAAATAAAGTTAAATAAATTTTAAAAAATTGATTTTTGAGCAACATACCTTTAATTCCAGCTCTGAGTGGCAGGCAGATCTCTATTAGTTCAAGGCCAACCTGGTCTACAGTGCCAGTTTCAGGACAGCCAAAGTAGTGACACAGAGAACCTTGTCTCAAAAAACCAATAACAAACAAAATAGATCCTTTGTGAACTGGAGAGATGGTTCAGTGCTTAAGAGTACTTGCTGCTCTTGCGGAGGACCCAGTTTCAGTTCTTGGCATCTGGATCAGACAGTTTACAACTACCTGAAACTCCATTTCAGGGTGTTGGGCACACTACCCCTTCTTTGCCTCCTGGGTACCTGAATACACATGTGCAGGTACACATACACATTTAAGTAAACATTTAAAAAAATAAAACACATTCTTTCCTCATTAGCACTGATGAATCAGTTTAGCCAATAATTTCTGACTAGGTCACAAAGGAATAAAAAATAGACCCTTTATTTTTTGATACATGATTGTGGACATTGTGGTGGGACTGTGCTTTGTATGCAGTTTTGTAAATAAAGAGCTGTCTTGGCCCGTGTAGAAGTGGGTGGAGGAATCAGAGGAGAGACAGGTAGAGGAAGGCAGAGTTAGACAGTCTCCAGCCAGCCGTCAAAAGGGCAGCATGTAAGAATACAGGCACGGGCCATGGGCCACAGCTACAGGCCAGGTAGATTAATAAAAATGGGTTAAATTAAGATGAAAGAGCTAGCTAGCAATGTGCCTGAGACATAGACCAAACATATAAAATTAATATAAACATCTAAATCATTTTTTTGGGTGGGGGGAAGCCACGAACAGGTCAGACCTCTGGGACAAAGTCAAAATTCATTCACAACAGAAGGTCATGTATATGGCAATGACAACCATCACAGTAGGTGTTATTAGGTCTTTCTTTAATGGAGGTGTTGCTGTACCATCCCAACACTGACTCTAAAATGTATCAACAACCATCCTCTAGTGCTTGTGTTTCAGTCTCTGAGATCTACTTTGATTCATTAACTAAAATGAAATGAAATTCCTTTCTATTTTTTAGTACGGTTAGCTTGATCTGCAGAAAATTCTCCAGTTTATTTGGCTATGCTTAGAGAAGCTGCGTTTCCTGTCCTGAGCTTTGCTACTTTGCAAAACAACTTAAACAAAAAACCCCTTATGGTGCATTGTTTGCACTGGTAGACTGAACAGTGGACCGAGCTGCAGTGACTTTTCACCCTGGTCCACATGAGGCACCAGGTGTACCCAGGGAATACAAGGTAACTCAGCCGTGATTTCCTCCCTTGAGGGATTGCAGTCAGTAAAGGGTGCTGAGAGTATCCAAGTGAACACAGAGCTGGAACTACAACCATAGAAGCCAGAGAAGGCTGCCGCAGCCACAGGAAAGCTTCCTTCGTTGTTTTTTGGATTTTAGATCTCTCTCTCTCTCTCTCTGTGTCTTTTATAGATTTATTTATTTTTGTGTGTTTTGGTGTTTTGCCTGCATGTATACTGGATTCTCTAGAACTCAAGTTACAGACAATTGTGAGCTACCACGTTGGTGCTGGGAATTGAGCCTGGGTCCTCTGAAAGAATAGACTTTGCTCTTAACTGCTGAGTCATCTCTCCATTTCTGCATTTTAGCTTTTAAAATGCAGAAATTGAGCTGGAGAGATGGCTCAGAGGTTAAGAGCGCTGACTGCTCTTCCAGAGGACCAGGGTTCAGTTCCCAGCACCCACATGGCAGCTCACAACTGTCTGTAGTTCCAGTTCCCAGTTCCAGGCAAACACCATGGCAAAATAAATAAATAAATAAACAAACAAAATTTTTTAAAGTGCAGAAATTTATTTACATAGCACAAAATTCAAAAGTTGTAACAGTGCACAGTAAAGTGTCCCTTTTCTTCTGCTCTTGTTCCAGGTCTTCATAGATGGTTGTGAGCCACCATGTAGTTGCTAGGAACCTAACTCAGGACCTCTGGAAGAACAGTCAGTGCTCTTAACCTCTGAGCCATCTCTCCAGCACCCCGTCTTATAATTTTATCCTTAAATTTATACTTAAAATTATCTTAGATATTTTATATATTTTTACCATTATATCTGTTAGGCACTTAGGGTTTATTTTAATGTGAAATACAGTTTGAACTTAATTTTTTCTAGATGTGTAACTCTTTGTTACAACCTATTATTGAAGTCATTTTTCTCTCATTTATTTAAAATTTCTTTTTTTAATAGTTGAAGGCTTGATTTTTCAAATTTTTTCTGTGCATTGGTATTTTGTCTGCATTCATGTTTTTGTGAGGTTGTTGGGTCTCTTGAAACTGTAGTTACAGACATTTATGAACTGCCATATAGGTGCTGGGAACTGAACCCCAGTCCTCTGGAAGAACAGCTAGTGCTTGCTCTCAATCACTGAGCCATCTCTCCAGCTCCCTAATCATGTTCTATATGTGGTATTCTTTGCCATATGTACTTGTGGGTATGTTGATGGAGTTTTTGTTTTGTTAAAGTAATCTGAGTATTTGTGAGTTAATATCCACTTTTGACTACTTTGCAGTGTTTTGATATTTGGTAGATGTAGTTGCACATACACATACATGCATACAAATCACTCACATATAATTGAGTGAGTCTTCTTTATTTTTTGAGACAGGGTTTTAGAGTCTGTTCTGAAACTCTGTTGACCAAGCAGGCCTCAAACTCACAGAGATCTGCCTATCTTTGCCTCTTAAGTGCTGGAATAAAAGGCATACTCCACCATTGGCTTCAGTGAATCTTAAAAACAAATTTTTTTTTTTTTAAATTAAGCCCTATGTCTTTTTCTTGTTTTTTTTTTTTTTTTCCTTTCTTTTTTTTCTTTTTCTTTGAGACATGGTTTCCCTCTGTAGCTCTGGCTGGCTTGGAACCTACTCTGTAGATCATTCTGGCCTTGAAATCAGAAATCCACCTGCCTCTGCCTCCTGTGTGTATGCGCTACATTCCTGTATTTTTTTTTATTAGGACTGTGCTATATTTTTAGATTAATGTATGAAGAAAGATTTCTTTGGAGATAGTGTTTTATTATGCAGTGTTGGCTGGCCTGGAACTCTGTATAGACCAGGCTGGCCTCCATCCAACTAATCGGTCATCTGAACCAGGACTAAAGGTGTGCACCACCATACCCAGTATGTAATATTCTTGTGATATCCATTCTTACTGAGAACAAGTGATGACTTTTCTCCTTGCTTAAGAGTTTGAAAGAACTTTTAAGTATTTCTCAGATCTTTTGTTTTGCTTTTTTTAGTATTTTGAATTATTTACATTTTCTTATTCATGATAGATGTGAAGGCATTGATTTCTTTTAAAAAATTGATTTTTCTTGTGTATGTGCACTCATGTACTACCATTGCTGTGTAGGTTAGAGGACCATTTATCTCTTTCTACCTGGTGAATTCTGGATGCCAACTCAGGTCATCGGGCTTGGTGGAAAGCTCCCTTACCTGCTGATGCCAGCCCTGGCATGGATTTCCTACATTTCACTGACTTACGTGATTCTTTTATCAACTGTGAAAGATTGTCAGGTGACCTTATTGGGTTTTCTAGAGATACAATAGTATCTGCAAAAGTTAATTTCACCTTTTCTTTTCAGTTGCATAATTAGGTATGGGTTAGTTTTGTTAATTTATTGGAGTGAGACAGGTACCTAGATTAGTGAAACACCTCTGTCTGTGTCTGTGAAGCTCACTTCCAGAGAGGATTAATTTGGGGCCATGGAATAGGCAAGCCCAAACGGAATAAGAGGAGGAGAAAGCCTGCTACTGCTTCTGCTTCCTGGTTCCTGTGATGAAGCACATTGTTCCACCATTCCTTCTCTGCCATACCAGACTAAAGCCTCTGAAACTGAGCCAGAATAAACAATTCTTTTTAGTTATTTATGTCAGTATTTTATCATAGCAGGAATGTCTAAGTAACCTGGAAAATTAGTTCCAGAGAAATTAGGTGGTGGTTGTGACTACCACACCTTCTGGTTTTGAAGCCTGAGGAACTGTAAAGAGTTTTGGAGAGCTGGAAGTGGTGGCACACGTCTTTGGTTCTAGGGGCAAGAGGCCAGCCTGGTCTACCTAGTGAGTTCCTGACAGCCAGGCTATGTAGAGAGACTATCTCAAAAACAAAACAGTTTAGAGCTGTGAGCTAGGGAAGCCCTCCATTGCTATCTACAGAATTTAGATGATTCAAGTAGGAGCACAGACGAGGATGCTGATAAAATATGGGCAGTAAGGACTGTGCTGAGAGGTTTTGGGTAGGAGCAAGGACTTTGTTGAAATTAGATAGAAGTCATTTATGCTGCATTCTAGCAGGAAAATTGTCTACATTTTGGCCAGACCTGATGTGGGTTTATAATCCCATCTCCTGAGGAGATTGAGGAAGGAGGATGGTAAATTTATTGCCTGCCTAGGTAATGTACTGAGACTGTCTCAGTTTCTTTAAAAAATGAAAAGAGGACTGGGGATTGGCTTAGTGGTCTTGTTCTGTAAACTCAGGTTCCACCCTGAGTACCAGAAGAAAAAAAGAAATCTGTGCTTTGTCTGGGTCTGAGATTTTTGTGTAAGGCTAAGTTAAGGATGATAGGTTAGTGGTGGGAGATGTATCTCAACTTACAGAATGCTTGCCTAGCATGCACAGAATCCTAGATCCCCAACACTACCTAAAGTGAATAAGGTGGTGACAAATGCCTGCCATTCCAGGAGTCAGTAGATGGAGACAGGAAGATAAGAAATTTAAGGTTATCCTCAGCTACAAAGCAAGTTTGAGGCTAACCTGGACTATATTAAACTCCATCTTAAAAAAGAAATTGCTGGTAGAAGGTAAGTTGATAGGTAAAAGGAGAGTGTAGTGATGTTAGTAACCAGAATGTATTATAAACATATGTGAAATTGTCAGAGAAAAATTAAATGTTTTTCAAGGTGGTGAGATTAGTTTATCTGATGAGGGAATTTTAAGCATTACAGCATTCATCTGGGATGGTTTATAGTGGCATGTGGGAGGATAAAGCAGAACAATAAAGGATTTGAAAAAACTTGCAGAGAAAGAGCAGGAAAGCTCTACTGCTGAAGCTATTGGGATTATTAAAGAAGCTGGTATAATACTTTTCACCAAAGCAGTAGGAAAAGCACATTGAGAACATTTCTGTCCAGATTCTACCCATAGCATCCTGCTCAAGCGTGAGAGAGAGCGTAGGGAAGGCCTAATGCACAGGATTGCCTAGAGGACTTTTACCTGGGCTCAGTCATGCTAGCGCTCAGACACTACTGCAGGGAGGGAGGGAGGGAGGGAGGGAGGGAGGGAGAGAGAGAGAGAGAGAGAGAGAGAGAGAGAGAGAGAGAGAGAGAGAGAGAGAGAGAGAGAGAGAATAATTTATAAATTAGTAGGTAATTTTAGGCTGGGACATTTGTGAAAGACAGGATGGATGAAGTACTTCTTTTATTTATTAGTTTGTTTAATTTATTGTATTACACATGTATGTGTGTTTGTGTGATGTCTATGTGAGCCATATTGTGTATGTGTAAGTCAGCAGACAGTTTTTGGTAGCTAGTTCTTTCTTTCCACACAGGATTCTGAGGATAGAATTCAATCAAGCTTGTGTGGCAAACACTTTTACCTGCCTAACCATCTCACTGGCCTAGGAAGTGTTTATTTTTTTATTTTATTTTAAAAAGTATTGATTATCTGCTGCCAGATCTTCAGCTGTGCTTTGTATCATTCTTGCAAGTTGAGCAGCAGATATAGTTAATCTTTCTTTATCTTGTCAGCCAGCAACCAAATCACAAGGCGACTTATTATGAAAGCTAAGACATTTAAAAATTATATAGGTTGGTTTAACTTAGCAGTTTCCATAATCCAATATCTCTCAGCATTCAAAAAATGGTTTATACACACCTTTAATCCCAGCACTCAGGAGGCAGAGACAGGCTGATCTCTTGAGTTCAAGGCCAGCCTGGTCTACAGAGTGAATTCCAGGACATGCTTCAGAGTTACACAGAGAAACATGTTTCAAAAAACAAAACAAAATGCAAAAACCCCAAACCAAAAAAATTCAGGGGGTTGGAGAGATAGCTCAGAGGTTAAGAGCATTGACTATTCTTCCAAAGGTCCTGAGTTCAATTCCCAGCAACCACATGGTAGCTCACAACCATCTAAAATGAGATCTGGTACCCTCTTCTGTATATATAATAAGTAAATAAATATTTGAAAAATTCATAGATAGCACAATAACATACAGGATCTAGACTCTGTGTGTTTTCTACCTCTACATGGATTTTTTTTTCATTTTTTTTTTTTTTAAAACTTTATTTATTTATTTGCCTTGGTGTTTGCCTGGAACTGGAACTACAGACAGTTGTTAGATGCCATGTGGGTGCTGGGAATCGAACCCGGGTCCTCTGGAAGAGCAGACGGTGCTCTTAACCGCTGAGCCATCTCTCCAGCCCCTTTTTTTCATTTTTTAATTATTTTACTTTCTTTAAAGACTTTACTCTTATTTTTAAACTATTTTCTATGACTGTCTACATTATTTTCATCTTTTTAAAAGTGTACACACACTGTTAAACATGCTGTAACATGTTTAGAGGTTTTCTTTTTATTAATCTTAACCTACTTTATTGTGTATATGTATCTGTCTGCATGTTTTATTGTTTGTTTTTTTTTTCCTCTTTGCTCTTTGGGGGCCTGACACTAGTGCCCAAATAAGTGCACAAAAACTGTTCTGACTTATGAATGCCTGGCTTTAGCTTGGCTTATTTCTACCGAGCTTTTCTTTCTTTCTTTCTTTCTTTTTTTTTTTAATTTAATTTAATTTTTTTTTCTGAGCTTTTCTTAACTTAAATTATCTCAGTATCTTTTGCCTTTGGGCTTACCTTTCTCTATTCTATATATCTTATTTTTTTTCTTACTCCATGGCTGGCTGGCTGGCTGAGTATCTGGGTGGGTGGGTGGCTGGGTGACTGGCCCCTGATATACTCTCCTTTCTCACTTCTATTTATCCTCTCTGACAGTCCCACCTATTTCTCTCTCCTGCCTACCTATTGGTTGGCTGTTCAGCTCCTTATTAGATCAATCAGGCATTTTAGGCAGGCAAAGTGAAACAGCTTTACAAAGTTAAACAAATGCAACATAAAAGAATGCAACATATTTTTGCATCACTAAACAAATATTCCAATATTGCAGGAATCCTAAGTGATCTTATAATAAAAACCGGAGCCAGGATGTACTCACTCGTTAGTGGACTTTAAGCAAAAGCATTCTTATTTCATTGAAAGATGATGGGTGGGGGGCTGGAGAGATGGCTCAGCGGTTAAGAGCACTGTCTGCTCTTCTAGAGGACCCAGGTTCAATTCCCAGCACCCACATGGCAGCTAACAACTGTCTGTAGTTCCAGTTCCAGGCAAACACCAAGGCAAATAAATAAATGAATAAAGTTTTTTTTTTTTTTTTTTTAAAAAAAGAAAGATGATGGGTGAATAAAGTGATTTTTTTTTTTAATTTAAAACTTTATTTATTTATTTGCCTTGGTGTTTGCCTGGAACTGGAACTACAGACAGTTGTTAGCTGCCATGTGGGTGCTGGGAATCGAACCCGGGTCCTTTGGAAGAGCAGACGGTGCTCTTAACCACTGAGCCATCTCTCCAGCCCCCGAATAAAGTGATTTTAAACACACACACACACACACACACACAGAGGATGGAGAAATGGCTCAGCAGTTAAGAGCACTGACTATTCTTCCAGAGGACCTGAGTTTGATTCCCAGCATCCACATGGCAGCTAACAACTGTCTGTAATTCCAAGATCTGACACCCTTACACAGCTATACATGCAGGCAAAACACCAATTCACATAAAATATTAAAAAATATTTCTTCTAAAAAATAAAAACAAAACACGCACACACACAAAAACCTTCTGGTTTGACTGTAGAAGGGTTGCTTAGCGGAAATTTGTGGTGGCCATAGTGCATCCATGAGCATTAGCTGTGACCTACTGTGCTTTCTTCATCTGTAGCTGAGCCTAACCTGGCTTGGGGAGCTTTAGATTTTTATTTTTTTATTTATTTATTTTTTTTTTTAACTTTATTTATTTATTTGCCTTGGTGTTTGCCTGGAACTGGAACTACAGACAGTTGTTAGCTGCCACGTGGGTGCTGGGAATTGAACCCGGGTCCTCTGGAAGAGCAGACGGTGCTCTTAACCGCTGAGCCATCTCTCCAGCCCCTAGATTTTTATTTTTTATGTTTCATGTATTTTAGAGAAAAGAGAAGTTTTATTACTGTATGGATTTGTTTTTGTTTTTACCCTGGATGTTTTGCTTTTTATATAAAGTTTGATATTGATTTTCAAAAAACAGTAAAGAGAAACAACATATTGGAGCAAATACTAAAAGATCAGAGAGACAGAAGAACAAGCCAGCAGCTGAAAGGGAAGATCCTGTGTCCAGGAATCCTTAGACTGAATAGGGAACTGGAGGGAAGCACAAGGGTGAACTCCTGTCTTGGCCCTCCTTATATCTTTCTCTGTATAGCCATAACACTTCCTGTTTCAACCTTCCTAGTGCTGGAATTAAAGGTGTGTGCCACCACTGCCTGACCTCTATGGCTAACTCTGTAGCTGGCTCTGTCCTCTGATCTTTAGTCAGTCTTTATTTGATACACAATATATCAACCACATTTCCCCTTTTTTGTCAAAAATAAAGTTATAACTAATATAAGAAAAACTATACAAGTACAATAACTATATGCAATATACACAGCAATAATTACATCAATAATGTCTAGTCCATTAACACTGGCAAATGCAGAGAAAATACTTCATTATCTCTTCTATCTTGGTGAATCTAAAGTGTTGTACCTAATTTTCTTTCTATCCTAACTTGCATTACCAACCCAAAACTATCTTATGTTTCTCAAACTTACACACTTTACATCTCTAGTGAGTTTTTCTTCTAAATCTGTAACTAGGAAAACTATCTAGTCTTCAGCTTTCTCAAAGATCTGAGAAGAAAGTTATACTTACTAAGAAGGAAGTGCAGGGAACTAAAAAAATATGAGAAATAACAGAAACATCTAGCTGCCTGGTGACAGTCACCCAAGGTTCCACCGCAACGTTGGGGCAACCATCTTCGGCCTACAGGCCTAGCATATCTGACAGAATTTTCTGAAGGGCTGTCCTACCTTGTCTTGGCAAAGCTCTGTGTCCTGCTTGTTTATCTTGGACAGCAGACTGTCAACAGTTGAGGCAAGGGTGTTTTCTTGCCCAGTGGCTAACTTTTGCCATAAAGAAAGTAAACTCCATATGGAGTTTCTTCAATGCCCATCATTTTCTCTGAAGTAGATTGGTGTTTCCAAGAGCAGACATGTCTCATTGTCATTAAAAAAAAAAAAAAGAACCTATGTTATTAGCTCATCTTAAATGTCATATTCTGTAGATCACTGAAGTGTTTAAAGATGACCTGTCTATCTAAAATATATCTGTTTGACCTTGAAAACATACCTAACATGACTACAAATTTGATTGTAATAGGTGACTAACTACTAACTTGCATTTCTTTATATCCTAATTAGTGGGTAATAATAACTTTCTTTTTTTTTTTTTTTAAAAAAACTTTATTTATTTATTATTTATTTGCCTTGGTGTTTGCCTGAAACTGGAACTACAGACAGTTGTTAGCTGCCATGTGGGTGCTGGGAATCGAACCCGGGTCCTCTGGAAGAGCAGACGGTGCTCTTAACCGCTGAGCCATCTCTCCAGCCCCCAATAATAACTTTCAAGGACTAGCAATTTTGCTTTACATTGTTAAATGAGCTGTATAGGTACAATACCTTGAACAAGAGTAGAAATATATGTATAGTATGTTCTAATAAAATTAATCTCAATTTGTATCAATATATAAAATTTGTATAAAATATACAAAAATTTAATTCATTGTAAAATATTTAAAACAAGTAATTGCTTTTTAAAAGAAGATTCAATAATCTACCTTTTTATCTCATCATATACATACATACATTTTTTCTTTTCAGAATAGATTCAACAATCTACCCTTTTATCCTATCATTTACATACCTTTTTAAATAGTAGATTCAATAATCTACTCTTTCGTCCTATCATATCTGTATCCCCCTCTTTTTTTTTTTCAAACAAGAACCCAGAGTTTAATTTCTTTTGTTCAGCTTTTTCCAGTCTTTTTTTTTTCCCCCTGAGACAGTATTTTTCTTGTAACAGACCTGGCTGTCCTGAACCCTGCTTTGTAGACCAGGCTGGCCTTGAACTCACAGAGATCATCCTGCCTTCACCTCTCAAGTGCTGAGACGAAAGGCTTGTGCCACCACAGCCTAGCTGTTCAGCTTTTTCCCTTACCATTACCAACAACAACTTGTAACCAACCACCCTAAACAATGACAATTATCTATAATGCATTGAATGACCCCAAACCACCCATCCTACCTTTGGGAATGTGGGTGTTGTGTTCTTCAGTTTATTTCCTGCTATCTGGGGGTGAAGGCATCTTTGGGTGACTGGCTCCTGATGCCTCCTCTCCTTTTTCTCACTCTTCTCTTTTCTCCTATTTATTCTATCTACCAGTTCTGCCTGTTTGTCTTTCCTGCCTGGCTATTGGCTGTTCAGCTCTTTATTAGAACAGTCAGGTATTTTAGGGAGCCAAAGTAAAACAGCTTTACAGAGTTAAACAAATACAACATGAGTGCAACACATCTTTGCTTCATTAAACAAATATTCCACAGCATGAACAAGTTAACATCTTAAACTAATATTTCACAACAATGAAGCTTTGCTCATGGTGAGCTGGCAGCTCAAGCCCACGGTCTGTGGCTGGGAGATATGTCTCTGTACCAGGGCCTCCATGAGTGACTATGGGACTAGTGAGCCATGTTTGCCTCTAGTTTTGTGGGTTTGGACAAAAAAGCTTTCTTGGGTCTTATGTGGAAATAGGTGCTTAGATGTTGAGCACCATATATAGGCACATTTTTCTGTTCCACCAGCCAGCTCCCAAATCATGACATGGGTATTTATTATTAATTATGAAACCTCAGCTAACTGGCTCTTATAACTTGAATCAACCCATATCTGTTAATCTACATTCTTGTAGTGGCTGTTTCCTTTACTTTGCAATGCCCATCCTGCTTGTTTTGTTTCCCATGGCAACTCTTCTTTACTTCTCCTTTTTTCTCTGTGTGGTCTCTGCCCCAGAGATCCTGCCTAGCTATTTGCTGTTCAGCTTTTTATTAAAGCAATCATAGTGACATATCTTTACAGCGTAATCAAATATCTCACAACAGGTAAGCTTGTGGTGACTAGTGTCTTGATAATCAATATTTGATTATTGATTTAGTTTATTTGCTCATTTACTTATATTTATTTAGAAGGTTTTTAAGGCTTTGTTTTGTTTGAGATATTGTCTTATATAACCCACCAGACTGGCCTGGAACTCCTGACCCTCCTGCTTTGTCCTTACGTGTGCTGGAATTGTAGGTTTTCATAACCCTGTCCCACTTTTGAATCTTTTGGCGGAGAGGTGGTGTTTTAGTTTTTGTTTTTTTGCTGTGAAATAATTATTTTTTAATATTTTTTTATTTTATGTGAATTGGTGTTTTGCCTGCATGTATAACTATGTAAGGGTGTCAGATCTTGGAATTACAGATAGTTGTTAGCTGCCATGTGGTTGCTGGGAATCAAACTCAGGTCCTCTGGAAGAGCAGACGGTGCTCTTAACCGCTGAGCCATATCTCCAGCCCCGAATAATTCTTTTGTACACTGTGAATATGTATTACTTTTATTGATTAATGAAAAGCTGATAGGCAGGTAGTTGGGCAAAATTAGGTGGGAAAGCAAGTGGAGAATGGTAAGGAGGGCAGAGTCAGAAGAGATGCCAGCCAGCCGACCAGGAAGCAAGGCATGCTGGAGAACAGGTAAAACCATGAGCTATGTGGCAATACATAGATTAATAGAAATGGATTTATTTAAATATGAGTTATCTAGTAACAAGCCTGAGCTATTGATTGAGCATTTGTAATTAATATAAGCCTCTGAATGGTAATTTGGAAGCAGCTACCAGGACAGGGACAGGAAAACTTCCAACTATACTTTTTTGTGACAGGATTTCTCCATGTAGCCTTGGCTGTACTGAAACTTACTCTGTAGACCCTGCTGGCCTGGAACTTACAGAGATCCTCCCACCTCTGCCTCCTATATTCTGGAATTAAAGATGTGTGCCATCACTCCCTAGCTTTTTTTTTTTTTTTTTTTTTTTGCGACAGGTTTTCATATAGCCCAGTCTGATTTTGAACTCAGCATGTAACTGAGGCTCACTTTGAATTTAGGCTTTGAGCTTCTGATCTTTCTATCTCCAAAATGCTGAGGTTATGGGTGTATACCACTTAGGATGCTGAATTTTTATTGTACCAAGAACTATTCTAGGCACTGGTGTACAATAATGGACAAAGAATTTGTTTATAGTTTTGTCAGGGCCAGACCACTCATAATTACAGAGTTTTAAATGCTCTGGAAAAGAATAGGCTCTGTGAAAGCAGTCTCAGGAACTACTAGAGAACATGTGGTTAGGTGAGCTGTTTTTGTATAATGACCTGAGATCTGATAGATGTAGAAGAGCCAGCCTATAAAGAGAAGTCAGAGCAGCAGGGAGAACAGCATGTGCCAGGGCCTTGATGGAAATGAGGCCGGCACCTGTATTGAAAGAGAACAGAATTTGGGAGGTGAGATGATGTAAAGTTGGGGAGGACCAGGACAGGCTGTGCAGATCTCTTGCAGACAGGGACAGACATCTGGATTTTGTTCTAAGTGTGGAAGGGATCTGGCCAATGGCTAGGTTATAATCTTAGGCTTTTTGACCACTGAGAGATGTCAAACAGAAGACAAGAAAAGTTGCAAAGAGAACAGCTCAGCTGAGAGTTGTTGGGGCTTGGAGAAGGGGAAAGACAGGTTGAGAAAAACTAGCAAATTTCTGTCTTGGGGGCTGTGCAGATGTGAAAATAGGATGAGGAGTGAGATTAGAAGGTGTGCTTGTCGTCTGTGAGGAAGAGAGGAGGGTGAAACTCAGGTAAGAGATCCAAATGATGTATCAAATGTGTTGGTAAAGCTCATAATTTGTCCAAAGTCTATTGGCTTATTTACAGTAGTAACATGGTAATTAGTGACTATGACTAGCTTTCTCATAAGTTGTAGCCAAATAGCTTTGAAGTCTACAGAAGTAAACTTCTCTAGTACAAGGAGTGGTAAGTATAGTGATGCTGTCCAGATTAGGGCTCCTTTAGAAGCTGAGTGCAGTGTAGGTGGAGATCCATATTTATTTGTTTCCTTTTTTAAAAAAAGAAAGAAAGAAAGAAAGAAGGAAAAAGACAGGGTTTCTCTATATATACCCGGCTGTCCTAGAATTCATTTTGTAGACCAGTCTGGCCTCAAATTAAGAGATCCTCCTGCTTCTGCCTCTTAGGTGCTGGCATGAAAAGTGTGTGCCACCAGCACCTAGCTATCTGTAGAAGTCAGAGGACAACTTTCCACCTGGTGTTCAGGGAATCAGACTCAGGTCTCCATGCTTGTACAGCAAGCATTTATACCTGTTGAATATCTCTTGGGTCCTAATCACATTTCATCTGGTAAATGTGTTAGTAAGCTTTCTGTTCTGTTCCACAATTGAGTTGCTTTGGGTCCTTGAGAGAGACAGCACATCAGAGTGAAAGCAAATGGAAGGGTGCATCTGTTTCTTTTATTACCAGGAAGCAAATGAAAACAGAGAGAGGCCAGGGACCTGCATCTTCTTCAGAACCTGCCCAGTGACTGGAAGAATCTGTTAGATGCCATCTCTCAGAGGTTCTGCCATTTCACAGCAGCACTGTCCTCAGACTAAGTATTAACTACTTGGACCTCTGAGAGACATTCAAGATCAAATTGTAGTAATAAATAAATAAATTAACATACAAATAAACCAACCAAACCCAAACCAAATAAACAAAAAACTGGTCTCTATTGCATGTAAATGCCTTCTAGAAAGAATCACACACAGATGCCTACTTTGCTGTGGAGCTGGACCTGTCCTAAGTTTTTGTTAGGATACCATTGTTGGGTTATTCTGCTGTGCACAGGATTCTGTAGGTTCTGTGGGCTGCTCTGGTACCATTGTTGCCTTGGGTTCTGGTATTTTATTTATTTATTTTGGTTTTTTGAGACAGGATTTCTCTGTGTAACAGCCCTGGCTGTCCTGGAGCTCACTCTGTAGACCACTATGGATTCATTTGCTTCTGCCTCCCAAAAGCTGGAATTAAAGGTGTTCACCACACCGGCGGGCTCTGTTATTTTTGATGCTTGATTTTGTAATAAATTTCTCTTGGTGCTGGAGTGATAGCTCAGCAGTGAAGAGCACTGACTGCTCTTCCAGAGGATAGGGGTTCAATTCCCAGCACTCACAACTGTCTGAAGTTCCACTTCCAGGCAAACACCAAGGCAAAAAAAAAAAAAAAAAAAAAAAAAAAAAAAAAAAAAAAAAAAAAAAAAAAAAAAAAAAAAAAAAAAAAAAAAAAAAAAAAAAGAAAAAAAAAGAAAAGAAAAGACTGACTGACTGAACTCATAGAAGAGAAAAAAGTAACATTAATTTAAAAAAAATTTTTTCCCTCAGGAATGTGTATGGTTATACAACTGAAATGCTCTAGATAGTGAAACAAATGGAGTTAAAACTAGGGGAGGGGACTAAGAAGATGGATCTGTTGGTAAAGTCCTTGTATGAGCAAGTACTAGAGACCTGAGTTTGGTCTCTAGCCCCCATGTAAAAAGCTGGGTGTGGTAGCTGTGCTTGGGGCTTAACCCCAGCTTGGTTCTGTTTTGATCTAGTTTATGGAATAACAAAAGCAATAGTGTGTGCAAAGTGCTTCCCTGTGTATTTGGTACAAGATAATCACCAAATAACCATTGGTGACCCTAGCGCTGCACCTATTCCTTCCTTCCTTCCTCATCCCAACCTCAGTTTCCCCTCCTCTCCTCTCAGCCCCCTTCTCCCTCCTTCTGTCTGCCTCCCCAGCCATCCTTCCTCCAATTCTATTCAGAAAAGGGCAGGCAGGCCTCCCATGGATATCAACAAAGCATGCATACCCAGCTGCAGTAAGACCGAGAGCACTTGCCCTCATACTAAGCTATTGTTATTTTGATTTTACTATTTATTGTTACTGTGCTACTTCCTTTTCTTTCTTTCTTTTTTTTTTTTTTAAAAAAAGAGTTATTAATTTACCATGTACATTGAGGTTTTGCTATATCTCTATGTGGGTGCCACAGCCCCTGGAATTGGAGTTACAGACAGTTGTGAGCTGCCATGTGGGTGCTGGGAATTGAACCCTGGTCCCTTCAAAGAGCAGCCAGAGCTCTTAACCTCTGAACCATCTCATCAGCCCCTGTTGCTACTTCTATTAAGTTACTTTTGGAGAAAATATGAACACAAAAGCAAAATAAATTACTCATAATTCCACTACCCAGGAATAAATTCTGTTCATATTTTGAAATTTAAAGTCTTTTAAGTAAAGTTGTGAACATATGTTTATAAATTTAAATAATGTTTTCCGTCCTCCCTTTCTTCCTCCTTCTCATTATTTTTCATCCTATGTTGACAAGGCTGGCCTGAAAATCAGTGTGCTGCTAGAAATGACCTTGATCTCATCTTCTCAAGTGCTAGTGCTATTGAGCCATCATGCTCAATAATATTTCCTAAAATATTGAATATATGTGTGCGCCTGTGTGCAAGCAAGGCAGGCATTCATGTGCAAGTCTGTGTGAAGGCCAGAGGACAACTCTTTGGATTCATTTTTTTCTTCCCACCTTGTAGGATCTCAGGATCTAACTCAGGTCATTGTCAGGCCTGTGCAAATACTTTGCTCCCTGAGCCATCTTGTCAGCTGTTTTATAATAATAATATTATTGGGGTTGTAGAGGTGGCTCAGAGGTTAAGAGCACTGGTTGCTCTTCCAGAGGTCCTGAGTTCAATTCCCAGCAACCCACCATCTATAATGACATCAGCAGACAGAACCCTAATACATAATAAGCAAGTTTTTTTTAAAAAGAAATTTCCCTAATTCTATAATAATATCCTCCTAGCTAGATCTCATAGATCAGTCCTTAGCCTAATTATCATCAGAGGGGAGGCATCATTCAGTAAGTAACCAATGGGAACAGATGCAGAGACCCACAACCAAACACTAGGCCAAACCAGGGGAGGAAGGATTGTCGGAGCTAAAAAGGTTGAAAATACCATGTGAACACAGACCACAGAATCAACTAAGTAGAGTTCGTTGGGGCTCATAGAGACTGAAGTGATAAACACAGACCCTATACAGATCTGAGCTAAGTCCTCTGAGTATACCTTATGGTTGTGTAGCTTGGTGTTCCTATGGGATTCCCAACAATGGGAGTGGAGCATATCTCTGACTCTTTTTCCTGCTGTTGGGGCATTTTCCTCTCATTGGGCTGCCACATACAAGTTTGTGACCAGTCTTATTGTGTCTTGTTAGGCCATGCTCAGTGGCTATCCCTGGGAAGCCTCTTTTTTTAGTTTTGTTTGTTTGTTTGCTTTAAGATTTATTTATTTATCATATATATCATATTATACAGAAGAGGGTACCATATGTCATCTCAGATGGTTGTGAGCCACCATGTGGTTGCTGGGAATTGAACTCAGGACGTCTGGAAGAACAGTTAGTGCTCTCAACCTCTGAGCCATCTCTCCAGCTCCACCCCCCCTTTTTTTTTTTTTTAAACTTTATTTATTTGCCTTGTGTTTGTCTGGAACTGGAACTACAGACAATTGTTAGCTGCCATGTGGGTGCTGGGAATCGAACCCGGGTCCTCTGGAAGAGCAGACGGTGCTCTTAACCACTGAGCCATCTCTCCAGCCCCCCCCTTTTTTTTTTTTAAGGGAAATAGGAGTTGATCTGGAGAGGGGAGGGGAGGTGGGGGGGAGGATCGGGAAGATGGAGGGAGGGGAAACTGGTAGGGATGTAATGTATGGTCTACAGAGTGAGTTCCAGTACATCCAGAGTTACACAGAAACCTTGTCTTAGAAAAACTATAAATAAATAAATAAAATAAAGAGGGATAGAGAGTGAGTCTGTCATATAACAGATCTTCCAGTATCTATCATCTGGTTTAAGAACTGGCACAATACAGCCTGTGAGCTTTTAAATCTAGTTCACAGTTTTTATCATTAAGGTTTTATTGGAATGGAGTCATGTTCAACTTGGTTACATATTGTTTGTTTTCCTGGTACAGTGTAAAAATTGAAATTGAATAGTTGTAAGACAGTGTATGTCTCATGAAATCTAATTTTTTTTTAATTATTTTTTTTTAAACTTTATTTATTTATTTATTTGCCTTGGTGTTTGCCTGGAACTGGAACCACAGACAGTTGTTAGCTGCCATGTGGGTGCTGGGAATCGAACCCGGGTCCTCTGGAAGAGCAGATGGTGCTCTTAACCGCTGAGCCATCTCTCCAGCCCCGAAATCTAAATTTTTAAACTTAATTTTTTCTAATTTTTATTTACTTAAGTATTTTATGTATATGGGCATTTTTACCTTTTGTACATCTGCATGTCAGAAGAAGGCATCAGATTCCATGGGACTATAGTTATAGATGCTTGTGAACAACCATGTGGGTGCTGGGAATTAAACTCAGGAAGCCAGTGCTCTTGACTGCTGAGCCATCTTTTCAGCGCACCCCCCCCCCAATTATTTATTTTTGTGGTGTGGACTAGGTTCAGAGCCTTGCACAGACTACACAGTGTTTTGAGTTTATTTATGCCCTAAGCAACAAAGCCTAAAATATTTTCTAACTGGCACTTTGTTAAAAAGTATGTTAACTTTTCATTTAGATTGGACATTTTAAAATAAAATCTTGGCAGACTGGTTATATCCCTTATCTAAACTCTCTCACTATATAGCCCTGGCTGATCTGGTACTTGCTATGTAGACCACACTGGTCTTGAACTCAAAAAGATCCACCTACATCTGCCCCCCAAGTGCTGTGATTAAATGTGTGAGCCACCATGCCAGGCCAAACAACCTTATTTTTAATGATTAAACTATAGTTATTTAACATTTTAGTGAACAGTCTCATAGTTAAATCTGCATGTCTCTCTTTTTTTTGTCTTAGCACAATTGATTAGAAATAGTTACTTTTGGGGCTGGAGAGATGGCTCAGTGGTTAGGAGCACTGACTGTTCTTCTGGAGGTCCTGAGTTTGATTCCCAGCATCCACATGGCAGCGAACAACTGTCTGTCATTCCAAGATCTGACACCCTTACACAGCTATACATGCAGGAGAGACACCAATTCACATAAAATAAAATAAATATTTTTTTAAAAAAATAGTTACTTTTGAGATAGGACCACATGAATGGCCCTTGGTCTCTGGTGTGGGCAGAGGCTAGGCCTCAGCCTAGCAGGGAGGTCTGAAAACCCATGTTGGCACCAGATATTGTAGGAATTATTTACTGGCAATTGATTATATAAAGGATTAATATTTGTTAAGGGGTTTATATAAACACTGATATAAAATTCAGTTTTTAAAAAGCATAAAAGAGCCAGGTAGTGGTGGCACAAGCCTTTAATTCCAGCACTTTGGAAGGCAGAGGGAGGCAGATACCTGTGAGTTTGAGGCCAGCCTGGTCTACAAAGAAAGTTCCAGAACAGCCAGGGCTGTTACACAGAGAAACCCTGTCTCAAAAAAAGAAAAAAGAAAAAAAAAAAAAAAAGCAGACAAGAATGTTTATTAGTAGTTCTATTCACAATAGCTGGGGTGAAGGGGACAGAAACTACCCAATATTTTCCAACCAATGAATGGATAAGCAAAATGTGACATATGCATTTAGTGGCTCAACTGTAAACTAGAATACTGATAATAGCATTGTTCAGCTTTGCAAACACACCATGGAAGAAGCCATTCACAAAGAGGCATTGTATGATTCCATTGTATGAAACATCCAGAATAGCAAATCTGTGGAGACTAGAAGTGGATTGTGAATGTCAGTGTAGAAATGGAGAAGGCAACAGGGAGCAATAAAAATGCCATTGAGTTTTTCTTAGGAGTGATGGACTGTTCTGGACTTAGTGATGATGATTGGCAGGTGAGCCAGCAAAGTTCATTTCTGTGAGCACTTTAAATGGTGGGTGTTTTTTTATGGTGTATGATTTTTTTTAAAGGCAAATTTTCAATGTATAGCCCTAGTTGCCTGGAACTTGCAGTATGGACCAGGCTAATCTTGACTTTTTAGCAAGACTCTTGCATCTTCCCAAATTCTGGGATTACAGGCATGAGCCATTGTGCCTGACTTAATATTTTATTTTAAACAATACTCAATAATTTAAAAATAATATAACTAGAAAATGAGACTCAGTGGATAAGAGCACACACTGCTTTTGCAAGAGGACCCAGCTTCAGTCCTCAGCACCCACATGGCACCACAGGTACTTGTAACTCCAGATTCAGGGGATTTGAAGCTTCTGGCCTCATGTGCACATACCCTTCAGACACACATATACACATGATTAAAAACAAGTCCTTACCCTTCTGTGGTAATCTGTTACATATTTAATAAAACCTGGAATATCAAGAGATCAACCTACAGTCAAACTTAGGCAGACATAGCTCTGGGAGTTCTGGATGTCTGTGAGTACAAGGGCAAACAGCTGGGCTTCAAAAGCAGTGGTAACTCACACAGTTTAGGGAGTTCTGGATCTTTAGAGTACAAAGCCAAATAGCTGGACTTCAATAGCACACACCTTTAATCCCAGCACAGGGAAAGTGAGAGGTGACCTATGCCTTTAATCCCATAACTCCAGAGACAGAGAATTTTCTATGTTTCTGTGAGTTCAAAGCAGACTACCAAATACAGTAGCTCAGGCCTTTAATCCTAACCTGAATGGGATACAGCTGGGTGAGAAGGGTATTTAAGGCAGGTTTAGGAAAACAGCAGATTAGAAGCTACCAGGATCGAGGCTGAGGAAGCTGGAAGAAAGCTGGGTGAGATCTGACTGTGGTGTTTCCTCTCTCTGATATTTCAGCCTTTCCCTGATATCTGGCTCTGAGTCTCTTTCAATACAACCAGAAATTGTGCAGCACTTGGCGCCCAGAAAAAGGAAGTGAGACATTTCCTAGAAGAAGACACACTGGTAATGAATTAAATGAATGAAAAGCTGGTCAGTGTTGCTTAAGATATGCTGTGCATCTGTAATTGTAGTTTGGAAAATATTTGGCAATTTCTTTTATTTTGGGGGCTGCAGGTTAAGACAAGGTCTCAGTCTTGGTCTTGAGCTTGCTATGTAGCCAAGACTAGTTTTGTGTTGCATGTGTATGCCGCCATATCTGGTTTGCTTTCCCCCTTTTGGTGGTGATAGAAATACTGGTGATAGAGCTAACAGCATCATGCCTAGAGGGTAAGTGCTCTAACAAAGAGCTATAGCCCTAGTCCCCATTTTGGCAGTTTCTTAGAAATCTTCTACTATGCATCTCAGCATTCTTACTTCTAGGCGTTTATTCCAAAAAATGGTCAAAGGGAATGAGACATTCTAGAAGAAAATAGCAATGAACTGCTTAATATGTTAGTAGACTGTGTGTATGATTTTGCCCCCCCCCCCAACTTGTATATTTGCAGTTTCATTTGGAATGAGTTAGGGTCATGGGCACTTACTCTAATATGACCCTGTCTCCCCTCTGCTCACACACTTGTTTCTTTCCTTAATGCCTTTTATTTTAGAGCTCCCTGGTGTGACTTATCTGGTTTATCCTCTCTAGGCCTCCTGGGTGGGCAGTTGTGTGCTAAAGTGCTTTTTCTTTACATGTAAAATTTGGACTTCTGATAACAGGCTTCTTTGGTTTTGTATATATATATGGTCTTCTCCAAAGGCAAGGGCAGAATTGCGTATGTTTTTGTTGCTGTTGCTTTGTTTTTTTAAAACAGGGTTCTCTGTGTAACCCTGGCCTTCCTGCAACTTACTCTGTAGAACAGACTGGCCTTGAACTCAAGAGATCCATTTGCCTCTGCCTCCTGAGTGAGTAAAGGCTTGTACCACTATGCCCAAGCTTGTTTTTTTTTTTTTTTTTTTTTTTTTTTTTTTTTTTTTTTTTTTTTTTTTTTTTTTTTTTTTTTTTTTTTTTTTTTTTTTTTTTTTTTTTTTTTTTTTTTTTTTTTTTTTTTTTTTTTTTTTTTTTTTTTTTTTTTTTTTTTTTTTTTTTTTTTTTTTTTTTTTTTTTTT